>WEIS01072892.1:0-31270 GCA_013389965.1 Todus mexicanus | reverse complement strand
AGCCCAGCCGAGCCGAGCGGGGCCATGGCTGGTCCCTGGCAGGCCGTGGTGCAGGACGCGGCCGCCATGCGGGAGGCTGCGGTGTGTGCGGTGGACGCGGCGCTGCTGGAGGGGGTGCTCATGAGGACCGAGGCCGAGCCCAACGCCTCGGATGTGAGTGCCGGGGGGAGCGGGGCGGGGGGACTCAGCCCGGGATCTGTGTCCCCTCTGGGCAGGGATCTGTGTCCCCGGGCACGTCTCTGCCCCTGGCGTGCTCCCAGCTACAGGGCAACCTTCGCCCCGTACGTGGGACAGGGGTGGCTGGTGCCCGGCATTACCCGCGGTGCCTGGGATTGCCCTCGGTGCTTGACATTGCCCCCGGTGCCCGGCATTGCCCCCGGTGCCTGGGATTGCCCTCGGTGCTTGACATTGCCCCCGGTGCCCGGCATTGCCCCCGGTGGCCGGCATTGCCCCCGGTGCCTGGGATTGCTCCTAGTGCCCGGCATTGCCCCCGGTGCAGCTCTGGTGCAGAGCAGGGGCTTGGCCCCTTGCAGAGCAACACCATGAAGGGTCTCACGTACCCCAGAGGGGTGGGACACCGCCAGGGATGTCCTCCCTGGGGCTCGGCAGGGATGGAAGGCAGGGCCTCTGGGGGCCAGTTCACCTTTTCTCTGAACCTGAGGTGCTTTGGAGACTGCGCTCTCCAGTTGAGGTGCAAATAAAGCCTCCTTCAGAGGCAAGCGCCCACCCAGCTGGAGCTCTGGAGCTGCTCCCCTTGCCTCCCCAGCTGCCCTTAAAGGAAACCCCTCAAAAGTCAGTGGGGTTGAGGTTGTGTGTCTGTGCAGGGTGCACCGAGGCGAGCCGGGGGTGGCTTCAGCACCTCTTTATCCCCGTGTCAGCTGCGTAGTCCTGACCGCTCGGCTGCTGCGTCCTCCTTTGCAGGTGGTGAATTACGCTCCCTTCACGCTGCTCCCGTCCGCGGTACCAAGAGCCCTGTTTGAACAAGCGTATGCTGTGCAGCAGGATTTTAACCTGCTGGTGGATGCTATTAGTCAAAACAAAGAATTCCTGGAGCGTACTCTGGCCAGGTAACTTTCTTCTTGCATTATAATGAAATATTCCAAATGCAAAGCGTTTCTCACCTTTCAGACATTCCTCCCTTCCATCCGTTCGCGTCCTTCAAGCTGAGGCAGGCACTCCTGTCCTCTGCAGAAACTGTCCTGAAATTAATTTCCATCAAGTCTCAATGTTTTGAGGTCTCCTTGGGCCTCAGAAGATGGGATATCTGGCCGAGAGTTGGCTCCCTGCAATGATCTTCAGCTTTGCCAGTGCTTCAAGCTTGTGAATTCTTACTTGTGAACTTGTTGGCCCCTGGGCCTTAAACTCAAGGTGCTGGAGTCTTCTTTGAGCCGTGGCTTTAGCAGTCGCTTTTAGTCTGGTTTTGCCGCCAGCTCTGCTGCCTGTCCACAGGTGTGAGCAGGAGGGGTGTGTTCCTCCAGACCTGCCTCCACCACTCACCCCATGTCCCTGCTTTCCTGGGGGAAATCATCTGGGGCTGGTGCCCTGTGCCGGAGGGACCATCCCCGACTGACCCCGTAATCTGCAGGGCTGATGCTTCCACAAACTCCCTTTCCCTTCCTACTGCCTGCTCTGTGCTGCTGGATCTCGGGCACTGGGACTGAGCAAAAGAGACTATTTTCCAGTTTGCTGCTTGTTTTGCTAAAGGCTGACCCCTCAGAGCTGTTTTGAAGTTCCGGAGGTGGCTGCAGCTGGAGTTTGTAGGGGCATGTTTATACCTGTGGGTACGGGACGCGCTGCCTGGGGCTTGTGTGCGCTCACCCTGCGCTGCCTCCTGCGCGGTGTCTGGGGCAGCTCCCTGGGGGTGCTGCTCACAGGGAACTCAGGGATTTGGGACCCCGAAGAAAAGCCAGATCTGCTCTGGCAGAGCCACTAAAGCCCTTGTAGCTCAACGGGACAGGGGAATTTGATGAAGCTCGTGAAGCTTCTCCCATCAGCTGTGTGTGCAGGCACAGGGAGGCTCCTGATTTCTTCCTGGTACCTGCAGAACTCTGCAGCATCGCTCTGCTTCTGTTTGTCCCATCGCTCTGCCCTGCAAAGGAGAGTCAGCTCGGCACAGCGGTGCCTGTTGCGCAGCAGCTGTGCTTGGCAGACGGGGTTTGCGTTACGGCTGTGCACTGTGGCCCGTGACGAAGCGTGTGTTCATGGGGAGGTGCTCAGCAGTGCCCTAGGGCTTGGTCCAGCCCCAGCGCTGCTCTTTGTGCTGGAGAATGTCCCTGGTAAGGCCTTTTTTCTGGAGAGGGATTAATTCCCTTATTCATAGAATCATAGAATCATAGAATATTTAAGGCTGGAAAAGACCTCTGAGATCATAGAGTCCAGCCTATGACCTACCACCGCCACTCAGCTAAACCCTGCCACTAAGTGTGGCATCCAGTCTGGCCTTAAACACCTCCAGGGACGGTGACTCCACCACCTCCCTGGGCAGCCCATTCCAGTGTTTAATAACCCTTTCTGTGAGGAAGTGCCTCCGAATGTCTAACCTAAACCTCCCCTGGTGCAGTTTCAGGCCGTGCCCTCTTGTCCTGTCACAAATCGCCTGAGAGAAGAGCCCATCCCCCTCCTGCCTACACCTTCCCTTCAGGTAGTTGTAGAGAGCGAGTTGTGTTGCTCTGTGGCAGTGGCTGACCTGGTCTGTCTTTCTCTTTAGCACCATCAAGGTAGACGACTTCACAGCTCGGCTCTTCCGAATCCACAAGCAAGTTCTGGAGGAAGGCTTGGCTCAGGTACCTTGGCAGGAGACCCCGGCTCTCGCCAGCCGCACCCCGCTGCGCTCTGCCTGCCAGCTTGCTGCTCGGGCCTTTGAGCTGTCCCCTAGGCAGGCTGCTCGCTCCCTACGCTCTGATGCCGCCCTTACAGCCTGCGAGCTCAGGACCTTGCCCTGTGCGACGCTTGTGCCCTTGGTTAGTGCTGCTGGAAACACCGAGGATTTACTAGGGTTGGTCTTTGTCCTCCGGGAGCCTCGGGAGAGCGCAAGGACGTGCGCCTGTGTCGGGGCCTGCCCTGGGCAGGTCGGCCCTGCAGAAGCTCTTTTGCTCTCACCAGTGTCGTTAATTCCTCTGGAGTGCTGAGGAGGGCTGTGGGCTCTGAGCAAGGCCCAAAACCCCCACGGGCACGTCTTGCAGATGGTTTTTTATCAAAAGGAAGGTGACTGCATCTGCCCCAGGAGGATTCTGAAGTGAGGTCGTCAAAGGGATCTGCGGTTCAAGACGACAGGAGAACCCATTTCACCCCCCCCTCTGTTTCAGTCTGTGTTTTTAGGCATCAACCGCTCTGATTACATGTTTGACTGTGGGGTGGATGGGACACCGGCCCTGAAGCAGATAGAAATAAACACCATTGCTGCCAGCTTCGGAGGCCTCACCTCCCGCACCGTGGCTGTTCACGGGTAAGGGAGCACCTCTGGCCCGTGCCAGGCGCGGCAGCAGCCACGTGGCATGGCCTGCTGTGCTCCGTGTCATTCCGTGCTCTCCAAACTCCCGCTCCCTAGGTCCGTTTAGGGCCTGACTCAGCTTTTACAGCTTTTTTTTTTGTTCCCTGTTCCAAAGGCGGGTGTTGAAGGTGCTGGGAAAGTCTAAGGAGGCATCGCGCCTGCTGCCCAACAACCCGTCGCGAGGGCTCGCCTCGGGCATCGCCAAGGCCTGGGAGCTCTACGGCTCTCCGAGGTGAGGAGAGGGGAGGTGCGGAGGCCGGGGTATCTCGTCTGCCCCGTGGACACACGGGTTTGGTTTTGAAATTCCGCTTTCTAAAAGAACCCCAGTGTGGTGGGGGTTGGAAGGAAGGTCTGGGTGTCATCTTGTCCACCCCCCTGCCCCAGCAGGGTCACCCCGAGCAGGGGGCCCAGCATCGCAGTGTCCAGGCGCACTTGGAATCTCTCCACACAAGGAGACTCCACAACCTCTCTGGGCAGCCTGGGCCAGGCTCCAACACCCTCTCCCCAAACAAGTTGCTCCTCCTGCTCAGCTGGAACCTCCTGGCTTCCAGTTGGTGCCCGCTGCCCCTTGTCCTGGCGCTGGGCACCCCTGAGCAGAGTCTGGCCCCAGCCTCTTGCCCCCCGCGGGCCCTTGAGCTCTTGCTCAGCATTGCTCAGCTCCCCTCTCAGGCTGCTCTTCTCCAGCTCCACAGCCCCAGGGCTCTCAGCCTGGCCTGCCCACACAGATGCTCCAGCCCTGCAGCAGCTCCGCAGCCTCCACTGGCCTCTCTCCGGTGGTTCCCTGGCTTTCTTGAACTGGGAAGCCCAGGACTGGACCCAGTGCTCCACATCTGGTCTCACCAGGGCAGAGCAGAGGGGGAGGAGAACCTCCGTTGACCTGCTGGTCACACTCTTCTTTATGTACCCCAGGAGACCATCAGGGCCTTGTTGGCCATGGGGCCCCATTGCTGCCTCATGGGGAACTTGTCCATCAGCACTCCCAGGTCCTTCTCCGTGGAGCTGCTTCCCAGCAAGTCCTCGCTCTGCTGTACTGGTGCGGGGGGTTATTCCTCCTCAAGTGCAGGACCTTCCACTTGCCCTTGTTAAACTTGATGAGGTTCCTCTCTGCCCACTTCTCCAGCCTGTCCAGGTCTCGCTGGATGGCAGCACAGCTCTGGTGTATCAGCTGCTGCTTTTGTTTTCTAAACAAGCTGCTCCTGAGGAGCCTGGGCACCCTGGAGGGAGCAATCTGGTTGTCTTGGCACACAAAGCTGCTGTGTCGGGGACAAAGAGGTGCCAAGGAACCCTTGGAGTGGTTGTGTGGTTCATCAGCCCTGCGCAGAGCTTGCTTTTCCTCCTGCCTTCTCCCTTTGTGCTTCCACCCCGTGCTGGTTTGGTGATGGCGCGGGGTCAGCGCTGCTCCGCATGTGGGTGCTGAGCCTCAGAAACGCTGGGGAAAACGGGCAGGAGCAGTGCGGGAAGCAAAAGTTGGTGATCCTGGGTGAAATGGGGAATGTTTCTGGATTTAATGGTGTCCTTGGTATCTCTTCCAGTGCTGTGGTGATGTTTCTGGTAGAGGAAGTCCAGAGGAACATTTTTGATCAGCGATGTGTAGAAAATGAACTTTGGAACAGGTAAAGGTTGGATTTTCCTGGGATGGGCAAGGCAGGAGATGGTAGCTTTTGAAAAGGGAAGCAGAGCGAGCTGCTGCCAGATCATGGTGTGTCCCTCAAGACAGGCCGTGCGATGTCTCGGGACTCTCCAGCAGGCACAGAGCAGCAGCAGGAGCACAGGAGCAGACCAGGATAAAATGGAGGGGTGCAGAAGCCGTTTGTGTTTTACTTTGTCACCTACTGAAGGACCAAGTCAAAGCACTCTGTGGTTTCTGTCGCTGTGAGAAGGCACATCTTGGCATGTAACAGGGCAGCCTTTGTCTTGGACTTGTCTGTTAGGCAGCTCCTTCAGCAACCTCCTGCCCAGCCTCAGCACTCAGCTTCATCTTCTCACCAGCTCTGTGCTGCAAACACCAGCAGCTCTCAAAGCCTTTGGTCTCCAGGGCCGATTCTTTGCTGGGTTTGTGCTTGTGTAGTCCTCAGAGCTGCACCCGTGGTGGCTTTGCTGTGGGCCATGTCTCGTAGACGAGACAATAAGGAGCAGAATGGGGTTACTGAGGGTCTTTCTTGCTGTCTTGACTTGGGATTGGGCGCAAGGACTTCCGTAAAAGCTTAATTAACGAAGCTTCAAACCCATTGCCAAAGATCTGGGCAAATGAAGTGAGGTGCAGTGAAGTAAAGGACTCGGAGAAGGAGTGTTTCGATGAGATCTGGCCCCGAGCCTGTGCTGGAGCAGCGGGAGGTGTCCCCAGACCAGCATGTCCACACCGCCGCTGTGTGGAGGAGAGACTAGAATGCGTGGAGGAGATAAAACATGCAGGAAATCGCTTATTTCTCTGCAGCTCTTGGCTTTGAAGCCGGCAGTGAGTGAATCTGTAGTGCAGGGATAAAAAAAACCCCAAATTCTGACTTCTCTTAGAAACACTTGAGGAGGTGCAGGGTGAGTATGGAGAGATGCAGGGTGTTGAGGCATGTGTTTGGTTGCTGCAGGGTTTAGGCTGGAGAGTGCTGTAAGCAGGGACTGTTTTGGCCTGTGGATCCCTCTGGTGCCATAGTACAAAGCCTGAGGTTCTTCCTGAAGAAGAGGAGGTTCCACCTGGGATTTCCAGCTCTAGTAAACTCTGCCCAGCCTGGTGACTCTCCCACTTTTCTCTTAACAGGGATATTCGGGTGATCAGGAAGCGATTCAGAGATGTGTTTGAGAAGGGGTCTCTGGATGATGCCAAGAGGCTGTATATGTGAGTATGAGCCAAGGTGCGCGTTCCTGGCTGTGCGTTGGGCACACTGGGCTCTTAAGGGGTGTTTTCAACCCCCGCTACTGGTATGTTTTGAGGGTCACTAGTGACATTCTGAGAAAGCAGTTCTCTGCTGTCCTCCAGGCTGCTGCTGCTGCTGCTTCGCTTTAGAGCTAACATGGGTTGATCTTCACAGTGGTGAGGTTTTGCCTACACACATCAGTCCCTTACAGCTGCAAACATAATTTCCCTCCTTCAAGCCACAGCCTTTAGAGCTGGGCAGGACCTTTATTTCCTCCTCATACGTCCGCTATGAAAAGTCCTGGCTCGTTCCAGGGCCTCCACAGAGGCATTTCCTGTTCACCGTTCACGTGATGCTCTGCCAGCAGGAGCTGGACCGGGTTGTTAGTGCTGGAGGAGGAAGAATTACATGTCCATGTGGTATCTGTTGGGTTTGAACACGCTCAGCATCTTCCCTGCTCCCCGCGGAGGCTGAGATGTGTGGATCGCAGACCCCAAGTGCTGGCGGTTGATCGCAGGCGTGACGTTTGTCCCATTTCCAGGGTAACGAGCTGGGAGCTGTACAGGATGTGGTTTCATGCCAATGTTTTTTCTGGAGTTAGGTGACTTTCTCCATGATTTGACCTTTGGTGCCTCCGCTGTGTTTCATTAATGAATCCATTTGTCATCACCAGACAGTTAAGGGGCAAGTGTATCCACTGTGCTTCCTCCCGAGCATCCTCTCCTCTTCCTTGTGAACATCTTTACAATTACATGGCCTGGATCGTCCTGCCTTGAATTGCCACCGTAGAAGGACCCTGTTCCCTCTCAGCTTCGGGAATCTCCTGGTGGCAAATACTATTAAAAAATCAGGTTCCTCCCTCCGTGCTGGGTTGGCTGCCTGAATTACCGAGATTTTAGTTAATGGGGGCAGAGGCGAGGTGTCAGCTGCCTGTGTCTCGGGACAGGACAAGCCCTCTGGGGCTCGTTGGAGAGGAGCCAGCCCTTGCAGTCCTCTGGCAGGGCCAGCTGGGAGCAGAACAGCCCAGGAGGCCAAGGAGAAGGGGCAAATGCTGTAACATGTTGCTTGCCAGACCCCGTTGCAGCCCCTGTGGTGCTGGGGGGCTTGACGGGCAGGGCCTGGCCTGGTTCTGTGAATGCTTCTCTTTTCTGTTGCAGAGACGGCCAGGAGGTAGCCGTGGTCTACTACAGAGAGGGCTACGTGCCAAAGAACTACGACCAGCAGGTCAGTACTGGCTGCTCTGCTCTGAGAAGCCACCCGTGCTGTGGCCTGGCCCCCACGATCCCAGGGCTGGCTGTCCTGGGTGGGGTTAGTCCTGGCTGGTGGCGTTGGGAAGCTGTGACTCTGCCAGACTTGTGGGTGTCCCTGGCACTCGTGCAGTGAGGAAAAAGTCTTTCTTCTCCAGTAACCACTCCTGTGGTGACCTCTTAGTGTGGCGCTGAGTTGCTTCTGTGCAGTGTGGCTTGACAGAGGTGTCTGCACCTGCCTGAAGGGTTTGGACTTGATGTACAGATCACGTTCTGTCCTCTGCTGGGGCCATTGGCCAGCGGGGCCNGCTCCCTGCAGGGGGGTTGGACCAGACGACCTTTAATTGTCCCTTCCCACCCAAATCATTCTGTGATTCGCTTAGGCCGCAGGTTGATAATAACACAGACCAAATCTCGCTGTTGTCAGGAGGTGGCAGTGCTGCACAAACTGGGAAGGGGGTGGAGGCAGAGGCAGAGGACTAATCTGGCTGTGCGGCTCGCAGAGCGGGTGGGAAATCCATGCCTGTCTGTCCATGCCTGTCTGTCTCCAGGGTGCTGTTCCCACCCCCCACCCGTGTCCTGCAGAAAGGGAGGAGGCAAATCAATAACTGGACAGAAAAGAGTGGAGAAAACTTTTTTTAACTGGTTGGTTGCTCGCTTTTTCTCTCAGAACTGGGAAGCCCGTTTGTTGCTGGAGAGATCGAGGGCAGTGAAGTGCCCTGACATCGCCACCCAGCTCGCAGGCACCAAGAAGGTCCAGCAGGAGCTGAGCCGGCCGGGGACGCTGGAGAGATTGCTGCCTGGCCGCGCTGAGGCTGTTGCTCGAATAAGAGCAACCTTTGCTGGGCTCTATTCCCTGGATGTGGTGAGTGCACACGGGGCTGCGGCAGGAACCAACACGCAGACGCGTGCCTGACCTGCAGGATGGTTCTCTTTGGTTAAGAAGATGAAAGAGCTGCGTTGTGGTCCCTGGGGAACCCTGCTAGTCCTGCTCAGAGGGGTCTGTGGAGGATTCCCTGCTGCTCCCTGACATGCTGCTTTTGCCATCCTTTCCTGCCAGGGGGAAGAGGGTGACAAGATAGCAGCTACCGCTATCGCTGACCCCGACCGCTTCGTGCTGAAGCCGCAGCGAGAAGGTGGAGGTACGAGCTGGACTGGGCCCACGGCAGTTTTCATTACACCGGGTTCGTGCTGTGCCCGGGAGAGGCAGTAGCTCTGTGGTGGCTCCTGCTCCTGTGCTGAGGCATAAAGGGTGGCTTGTAGCTGCGGGAACTAGTCATGGCAGTCAGGTAGTGCTGCTCCTGGAGGAGCAACCTGGGCCCCAGGGCTGGGGGGAGCAGCCCAGGCAGCATGAGGGGAGGCAAAGGCTGCGTCTTTTCGGGCTGCCGAGGCCAACGGCTTCTGCTGCTCTGGGAAGTGCTTGACTTGCTGGTTTTGTTGTCAGGGAACAACCTCTATGGTGAAGAGCTCAGGCAGGTTCTGGAGAAGATCAAAGACACCCCTGAGAGAACCTCCTACATCTTGATGGATAAGATCAAACCACAACCAGCGAAGAATTACCTGCTGAGGGCTCACAGCCCCCTGCAAGTGTCCGAGTGCATCTCGGAGCTCGGGATTTTTGGTGTCTATGTCAGGTGAGAGACATGCTGGTGCTCCGGGCTGGTTCCTGCTCCAGCAGCACTCGGGGTGGGAGCGATTCCCCTCTGCACTCTGGGCACTACAGCAGGGCAGGTGTTGGGAGGTGGAGGTACCAGGGACAGATGTGACGGTCCAGCCTCTGCCCTGTCAGCAGCTCTGAGCACTGTCCAGACATTGAACCACTGCTCTGCCTTTTGCAAGAATGAGTTGTTGGAAAAACCGCAGAGCTGGCACTGGTGGTTCCTGGTGGAGCTGGTGTGTCTCATGCCTGATTACTGGGAGCACGCCTCAGGTTCTGGATGCAGCCCATGTGCTTTGCTGAAGCCCTGGTCATCTCAGAAATATCTGGAGGCTTGATGCAGTTGTGTTCAACCCTAAGTAGCTGCTGCTCTTGCTAAAAACCTTCATAGGCCCAGAGAAATGTTTCCGTAGCTTATAAATTAAGATCCTTCTCTTACAATGTTAGAAACAAATGTACTCGGGCAGCGTTTGGAGCCTGCTGGTGCCTGTGGGTGCAGAGCAATCGGACCGAAATGGCCCAGCTGAGAAGGGGCCTGCCACTGGCGGGCACAAAACGAGCACAGCTCTGTTGTCACAGAGGCCTCTGGGTCAGCCCTGGGGCTTTCACGCTCTGCTGCCCTGCTCTGCACGCTGATGGGGAACGTGAATCATCATCCAGGATGAAATGCCGTCGGCTTTCCGCTCTGCAGGCGCTCAGCTGCCCTTTTCTTTGCAGACAGGGCAAGGAGATGGTGATGAACGAGGCCGCCGGTCACCTCCTGCGGACGAAGGCGATCGAGCACGCGGACGGCGGGGTGGCGGCTGGCGTGGCCGTACTGGACACCCCGTTCTTGGTGTGAGGGGGCAGCGCCCCAGCCCGCCCGCCTCGCTCTGCTGCCCCAAGAGCTGCTGTGCTGCAGCCGTGTTCTCCTCAGGGTGCGCTTGCTGAGGTCTGGCGGGTTGGGGACGGGGAGGAGGGACACGACAGCTCCAAGGTCCTGCCTGCCAGCCCCGGCTTCTCTGCAATTCCTCCTGCGGGAGGGGCGCTCCCTTGCTCTGCCCGCTCAGGGGCCCTGCCCCATCCGCCCAGCACTGCACTGGGCCGGGCGCTCCCTTGGGGTCCAGCCTGCGGGACAGCAAAGCTGAAGGGTGAATGTGCCACCACAGGCCCTCGTGCTGTTCCCGGTTCCGTGCTCCTCAGTGCTGCCTTATTTCTAGAGACACAGAAATCCAAAGCCTGGGCAATGGGAGGAGAAAGGGGGACATGCAAGTGCCAGCCTTCATCTGTGGGATTTGTGGCCCGGTGCCTCAGCACTTCCCAGGTTAACGAGAGCAGCCCAGCTCCACGTGCCTGTGGCCCCTCCTGCCCTTCTCCAGCTGCTGCTGCCACCCTCATTTCTACTTCTCCCTGTGCCTGAGGATCCTTGGGGTTCCTGCACGAGGGGCAGCTGCCCTGGAGGAGCATGGCCAAGGGCCTTGTGCTGGCTTTTGCTATGCTGGGCGCTCATCCCGAGCAGTGCCTGTGCCACGCGAGGCAGGCAGCAGTGCAGAGCACGGCTGGCAGGCCCTGCCCGCACTGAGGGAGGGCTGTGTCTGCTGCCCTGGCTCCTGCAGCCTTGGCCAGCAGCTCCCCGGGGGCTGGCACAAGAATCCCTCCCTGACAGTGCAGACCCCAACACGCTGGGGAATTGGAGCCTTGTGCCCCGGGCAGCGTGTTGATGGAGCCCCAGGGCTCGTGCCAGCGCGTCCCGCTGTGCCTCGCGCACTGCGCGTCTCCCCCTGCTCTGGTGCAGCACGGACAGCCCGAGAGCGGTGTCAGGGAGCGCCAGGCTCGATAACGCTCCTTCTGGGACACGGGGTGGGCTGAGACAGGGAACTTTGCAACGGGGAAGTGATGGAATTGCTGGAGAGGCTGAGCAGGCACAGCCCCAGCTGCCAAACGCTTCGCTGGGACCAGCACCAGTGGATGGCGAGACACGTCTCCCTCCAGCTCCTGGGAACAGCACAGCAGTGGTGGGGTGGGGAGGAGCACGGGCTCCCCGTCCCAAGGTCTGTTTCTGCTTCCTCCAGCCCCTCTTCCTCCTCTGCTGAGCAGTTCAAGGGGCAGCAGCTTGGGTGCCCCTTTCTGGCAGTGCCCTGGTAACACCCAGGAGCCTCAGCTCTATTTTTGCAGTGACTCCACCGAGAAGGCGTGGAAAGGCCGTGGCGCTGGGGAGGGCTGGGGCCGAGTGGCAGCCGTGCAGCCCACGGGTGCTGCCGAGCAGCGGGCGCGCTTGGATTCAGTCATCAGCCGTACTCCTTGGAAAGGGTTTGCTTCTGTGCTACTGATCTTGTCATTCCTGGGTGATTTTGTTTGGGGTGAGGGGGTTGATTACCCTCAGCCAGAGATTAAAACTTAACGTGCAATCTGAACAGTGTTCTGGTGCCAGTTCTGCCTGGGCTGAGCTGCGAAGGGGAGCCCTTTGCCTCCTCCCTGGCCAAGCTCTGCCTTTTCTGTACCTTCACACCAGGGATGGCTAAAGCCAACCCACCAGGTTCTGCTCGTTGCTGGGAGGCTGCAGAGCACCGTGTGGGGCCCAGCACAACCAGAGGAACATAGTGGGGATTGGCAGGGTCCTCTGGGGCTCCTCTGGTGCCACCCCCCCTGCTCCAGCAGGGTCACCCCGAGCAGGGGGCCCAGCATCGCAGTGTCCAGGCGCGCTTGGAATCTCTGCACACAAGGAGACTCCACAACCTCTCTGGGCAGCCTGGGCCAGGCTCCAACACCCTCCCCCCAAAACAATTTGCTCCTCCTGCTCAGCTGCAACCTCCTGGCTTCCAGTTTGTGCCTTTTGCTCCTTGTCCTCTTGGTGGGCACCCCTGAGCAGAGTCTGGCCCCAGCCTCTTGCCCCCCGCGGGCCCTTGAGCTCTTGCTCAGCATTGCTCAGCTCCCCTCTCAGGCTGCTCTTCTCCAGCTCCACAGCCCCAGGGCTCTCAGCCTGGCCTGCCCACTCAGATGCTCCAGCCCTGTAGAATTTTCGTAACCTCCACTGGCCTCTCTCTGGCAGTTCCCTGGCTCTCTCGAACTGGGGAGCCCAGGACTGGACACAATACCCGAGAAGTGGCCTCCCTAGGAGAGAGCAGAGGGGTAGGAGAACCTCCCTTGACCTGCTGGTCACACTCTTCTTCATGCAGCCCAGGAGACCATCGGGGCCTTGTTGGCCATGGGGGCCCATTGCTGCCTCATGGGGAACTTGTCCCCCAACACTCGCAGGTCCTTCTCCGTGGAGCTGCTTCCCAGCAGGTCCCCGCTCTCCTGCACCAGTCCATAGGGTTCCTCCTATCCAGGTGCAGGACCCTCCACTTGCCCTTGTTGAACTTCATGAGGTTCCTTTTCCCCCAGTGAAGGGCTGGAGAGCTGCTGGGGTGAGGGGTGCCGGCCGGGACAGGCTCCAGGAGGAAATCCACCTGGCCCGGAGCTGTGCCTGCCATTCACAGGGCAGGTTGTCTGCAGGAGGAGAGCACTGGAGCCGGGCCCCTGCGCAACTGGAGCCACTGGTGCCCGCAGGGTGGAGGCAGAGGCTGGTATCCATTGCTGTGCCTGCATGAGGAGCAGCCCTGGGGTGGAGGTGGGGCTGGCACCAACAACCCTGAGCCTCCTCGGCTGCTCGCCCGGCTGCCTGGCGCCAGTCCTGCGCTGGGTGGGGAGGGCTGACACCGGGCGGGTGTTGCAGGGTCTTGTGCTTTCCACGAGCCTTTAGTGCAACACTGTTGGCTGGAGACCAGGGGGAAACTGAGGCCCAGGCTCCAGCCCTGCAGCCACAGCTCCTGCCCTGGCCCCAGTGCAGGGCAGGGGCCCAGACTGTAAATCCCTGTCCCTGCTGGAGCACGGCCCTGGCAGTGACCCCCCCTCCCCACACGCCTGCCCCAGTTACACCCCAACAGGTCCCCCAGGTGCGGCTGTGCACCCCCACCCCCAGCAGACAAGCACCTCCCACCCAGGCACAAGCTCGAAGCCTCGTTCCCTTTTGTTTCCTTGAATTTTATTCAATTTTGCATAAAACTCGAGCTGTTTCCAGCCAAAATTACATAACAGACGAAGAGGAACAGAGGAGGAGAGGTGATGTCGGGCTCCTTGTCAAGGAGGTGACACGACTCAGTGGTACGGAGCCGGGGGGGGGCACGTGGGGGGACACTGGCACGTGCCGAGGTCACAGATGGCAGCCAAGCTCTGTGCCAGCGAGAGCAGCAGGTAACAAGTGAGGCTTGAGACTTGGGCAGCACCTCCCTGGAGCAACCAGGTGCAGAGGCCTCGGCCTCGGCCGTCCAGCTCCGTGCACAGGTAGAGCCGCTGCGCCGGCCCTCGCCCACCCAGCTGCTGCAGCGGCTTCTAAAGCCCGTTTCTCCTTTGGTTTAAGTGCAAAATCAAACAGTTCACATGCAGTTTTCATACAGACGTGACAAAGGAGGTATCTCCCCCGGCTCAGCCCGGGGCTGGGGTTCAGTGTAATTCAGCTGAAGAAGAATGGCTTTGGCAGAACCCTTGGGAGGTTCAGGCTCTCGGGCTGGAGGTTTGGGGTTTTTTTTTCTCCCTCTCATCATCATAAAGCCATGTTGGATTCAAGCAACAGCTAACTTTAAACATCTCCCACCATTTACTTTCTGATGAGACGGCATCACCTAGGAGGGACACAGCCCTGCCGCCCTCGGCTGTTTCTGGAGCTGCTTGATAACCAGCGCCTGATCTGCCGGTGGTGGGAAAGGTGCCTGTGCCTGGCTTTGGGTCCCCTCCACCCTTTGGTGTCCAGCAGCTGCTCCCACCCCAGGACACCGAGTTCAGCTGTAAGCTCTTGGCAGCAGAGCAGGGGAAGCGGAGCTCTCTGGAGCAGCCCAGACCAAGACTTTTCCTCCTCTTCGTGGTTCCCTGTTGTGCCCGGGGCCCATGAAGGACCCTGGCTTGGGAAAAACACACCAGCTGGCACCATGCAGACCGGACGCAGCAGATCTTGGTACCAAAGTGCTCCAAAAAGCCTGTTTAAAGCAGAGCTGCCCTGAGCCTTGCCCTGCTCCTTTTCAGCTCGGGGACCTCTGGCAGCAACAGGCTTGGCCGGTGGGTGCAGGACTAAAGCTGAGCTGTACAGCGACGATGGTGTGAAGCTCTCCCGCAGCTCGTGGTGCTCCAAGAGCAAAGGAAGCTCAGTGGGTATGTGGGCAGCAGCTGAGACACCTCCCCAGCCTGCCTGTGTGGAGTAACCCAACCCCTCCAACCCCAGAGCTCCTTCCCACTGCGCACAAGGGGGGCCCTCAATTACAGAAAGTCAATTAACCTCCTCCTCCCCCAAGAAAGTAAAATTAAAAATCAAGAACGAGGTGCTGAAAAGGGAGGAGGACGAGTCTCTCTGTACGAGGCTGAACCTCAGACGCACGACACCCGTGTGGAACACGGCGCTCATGCTGCTCTGAGGCACAGCCACGCTCAGCGAGACGCCGCCTCCCCGGAGCCTCTCCCTCGTTCTTAACATTTGTACATTCAACTCAAGAGGTGAAGGTCTCCCTCCCGGGGCAGACCGCGGCTCTTCAAGGGACCTGCTCATCAGGACGCTGCTGCTGCTACAGTTCGGCTCAGCAGCGACAGGTCCTGCTGCTACTGTTTAGTGTCACATCTGTTGTTGAAAAGATGTTTTATGACGCCCGGGTTGGCCAAGGTGGAGATGTCCCCCAGATCCTGGTCGTTTTGGGCGATCTTCCTTAATATCCGCCTGGTGATTTTTCCTGGAACGACAGCCACGGGAGGGAAGCAGGAGTCAGGATGTCTCGTGGCAGGAGTGGGCAGTGCCCAGACCTGCAGCATCCTGCGTGCCCTGAGGTTGGGCCCCCCCGGATTTGAGTGTCCCTGGACAGGCAGTTGAGGGCTTATGTCCCCAGCACGGTCCCGGCCCCTTACCTGAGCGGGTTTTGGGCAGGCTGGGGGCATACTGGATGTAATCGGGCGTCGCTATCGGTCCGATTTTTTCTCTGACTGCAAAAAGAGAATGAGATTTTCATTGTAGAGACCAGGAGATACCACCCATTTATTTTTTTTTCAGGCAGGGTGGCCAAGTTGAGCTGCGCAGAGCCCAGCTCCTGGGAACTGGGCAGGGCAGTGCTCAGGGCTGCGGCACCTGAGCCCCTTGGGCAAGACCTGCAACAGCAACAGGGCAATGAGCACATCATCTTCCCCAAGGCAAGAGCGTTCGTGGTTTCATTCTCTCCACCTTCAGGAGACCTCGACAATGGCTACACCAATCACTACCACCAGGGACTGATTCGCTGTCGGGTTCCTACAGAGAAGGAACTGGGTCCATGTCACATACTCAGTGCTGCAGCCTCAGAGTCCCTGAGCAGAGCCTGGCCCCAGCCTCTTGCCCCCTGCCCTTCAGATATTTGTAAACATTGCTCAGCTCCCCTCCCTCCAGCTCAACAGCCCCAGGGCTCTCAGCCTTTTCTCAGCACAGAGATGCTCCAGTCTCTTAACAATTCTTGTAACTCTCTGCTGGCCTCTCTCCAGCAGTTCCTTGTCTCTCTTGAACTGGGGAGCCCAGAACTGGACCCAGTGCTCCAGATGTGGCCTCACTAGGGCAGAGTATTGGGGAAGGAGAATCTCCCTTGACCAGCTGCCCATGCTCTTAATGCCCCCAGGAGACCACTGGGGCCTTCCTGGCCACAAGGGCACTTTGCTGCTGGATGATGGGCAGCTTGTCCCCCAGCACTCCCAGGTCCTTCTCCGTGGAGCTGCTTCCCAGCAGGTCCCCCCTCCCCTGTACTGGTGCAGGGGGTTATTCCTCCCCAGTGTGTCGTAGCAATCAAAGAGCTCCCTCAAGACCAGAGTGCTACCCCCAAAGCACTCCAACAACCCTCCCAGCCAGTCAAACCCTGCCGGGGTGAGTGGTGGGAGCCGTGCCCGCACAGGGAGCTCTGCTGCACATCAAAGCCTGCCCGTGCCCGGCACTTGGCGCGGCTGCCAGCTCCCAGGAGGTACCGATGCCATCACATGAGCAGCCAAAGGCTGGGAGAACTAATTTTAGTCCTCACCAGTCGTGCCCTCTAATCGGAGGAGGCACCTTGTTGCAGTTGTCCACGCTGCATTCCCCAGACTACGCAGCCTGGTTCAAGCACCCCGGCCCTTAACCCCTCCATCACCTGCCCAGCACCACCCACCACCCTCCCTCTCCCTGCCACGTACCCTCCCAAACATTTGCCTGTCACTACCTTGTTTTTTCAGCTCATCCGCCAGGGTCTTGGTGAACTCGTGGCCATCTCTCAGGGTCACGAAGCAGTAGAGGCTCTCGCCTTTCAGGGGGTGTGGGTGGCTGACCACGGCGGCCTCCGAGATGGCGGCGTGCTCCAGCAAGGCCGACTCCACCTCCGCCGTGCTCAGCAAGTGGCCTGGAAGCGAGGAGAGGTTGAGCTTTAGAGCCCTGCAGGGCTGGGGTCCTGCGGCCTCCCCGCAGCTGGGTGAAAGAGGCCCTGATCTGTAGGTTTGAGAGCATCGACTTCATTTGTTGGAGACAGAAACTCAGGCAGGGGCACAGCTCCCTCCTGTACAGCTCTGCTCCTCCACCCAGGCTCCAACCTGCCACTCTGGGGCTGCTCTCACAGAACCACAGAAGGTGGTCAACTCCCAGCTGGTGGCGGATCAAGCGCTGCTGGTCAGATGAAAGGATCTTGTTTGATCCAGGGACGAGTGCAGCAGCATCTCACAGGCAGCAGGGAGCACCTCCAGGTACGGCCTCCAGGGAGGGAGGGAGCCATGAGGGGCAGTACATGGAAAATGACAGGCTGAGAAGCAGCTGAACCTCAAACACTCAGTCAAGAGAGGTGAGAGAATCTCCACCTCTAGACACAGCTCCAAGTAACCCAACCCAGCTTTGAGGTTAGCCCCACATGGAGCAGAAGGTTGGAGTAGCGACCACATGGTCCCACCAAATTCTTGTGATTCCCTGTGGCTCTAAATCCTTCAGCACAGAGGCAGCTTGGCTGGTGAAGGACCTCCTCTAAGCGGTCCCAGAAGGTTCCTTCCCATCAGCGTGTTGTTTCCAGAGGAAATGATGCAGAAAGTCACCAAGTCACAGACTCACCTGTCTTGGAAATAACCCCGACCCAGCAATTAGCTTTGCTTTGAGGACAGGTTGCTGGGCAGAGTCACAGCTGCAGAACTATCCCCCATAAAGTGAGGTGGCTTTTCTAACTAGTGCCAGAAACGGACACAGTAGCGTCCCCATAAAGCAACGTGTTGCTCAGCTAGTGTCAGAAAGCTCTAAAGACAAACCTCGTTCTTACCAGAAACATTCAACATGTCATCAATTCTCCCCGTGATCCAGTAATAACCATCCTTATCTCTCCTGCATCCTAAAAATAGCCAGAAATGACAGCGTGAGGAAGCAGTGCCAGCCCTTGGAACAACCGACAGGGGATCCTGGGGCCAGGACATGGCAAGATTGAAATCGCTGTCCCCAGGCTGCTGCAGCCACGGGCGCCCCGGACAACCTACCGTCGCCTGTCACATAGTACCCGGGGAACTTCTTGAAGTAGGTGGTTTCAAATTGCTGGTGATTTCCATACAGCGTGCGCATTATTCCTGGCCAGGGCTGCTTAAATACCTGATGGTGAAAACCACAGACCCGAGTCAGCGAGAGCAAAACCAACGAGCACGATGATGGAGATGGACGGGGTGATAGAGATAGAGATGTTGTGGTGACAGCCGGGAGTGATGACAGTCGGGCACTTGCTGCCCAGCACTGTCTGCTGGGAAAGTCTCCCCAGGCTTGGCATGGGGGAAGGAGCTTGGCTGAAATGTTGCTCCCGTCCTCCTGCCTTGCCTACGCGTGCGAGCGCATTTAACCATCAGTTGAATGGTTTGTTCAACAGTTTGTTTTGTTCCTGCCACCCAAGGAGGTCCCTGTGCACCCCGAGTAAGTGGAGGTGTGTGTATGATACCAGGAAGGTCCCAGAGCTCACAGGGAAGATCAGCCCTTCTTTACCAGGTAGCCTTCTGCTTCTCCTTCCAGCTCTTCCCCCGACTCGTTCAAGATGGCAGGGACCACACCGAAGAAGGGGAACGTCTGCCATGGGGACCAGAGAGCAAGGAGACATGAGGTGAGCCCACGCGTTAGAGCCCCGTGAACCAGAGCAAGGGCAGCTTTGGAGAGGCTGCGGGACAGGGACCTGTGAAGGCAGCTACACCGAGCCAGGCCTGGGGTTCTGGGTGGTGGCCACCCCCCACATGCAGCACCACCCCACAGCCACCCTGCAGGCTGGTGAGCACCCGGCCATGGTACAGAGCCTTGCTGCAGCCCCGGGGAGCCCTCCCTGCCCCCAGGGAGAACAGAGGCACTCACCGCAGAGCCTGGCTTCATGGGGGTGGCGGCAGGGAGCGGGGTCAGCATGTGGCCACCCTGCGAAGAGAGACACAACGCTGGGAGTTTGGGACACGTCAGCCCGCCCCACAGCTGCTGGCACCGGCGCTGGCCACACCACACGACAGACAGACACAGGCTGCTCGGGGCAGCTGTGGGAACAAGGTTTTGGGAAGGATACAGCAGGAACAGGGAGCCTGGGTTTGGGCAAGGAGCTTTGGATCTGCCAGGGGAGAGAAAGAGAAAGAGGGGGAGGAGAGCAGGGCCCAGAGCAGAGCTTGGCAGGGACCCCTTGGAGAATGGAAGATCTCTCCTTGAAGCCTGTTTGAGGCCCAGGAAAGAAAGAGAAGGGGAACCAACAGTTGCAGGCCACACCAGAATCTCCTGGGCAAGCAAAACAAGTCCAGACAGAACCAAAGCAACGTTTCAGCAGAGCTGCAGAGACACCCTGCGGGGAGCACAAGGGAAAGGGAGGTCCCGGGACCACCCAGGCGAGGACTCACCGTCTCTGTCTGCCAGAAGGTGTCCACAATGGGACACCTCTCTTCTCCCACCACGCGGTAGTACCACAGCCAGGCCTCAGGGTTGATGGGCTCGCCGACAGTGCCCAGCACCTTCAGAGTCTCCCTGCCATGCCTGCGGAGAGGAGGAGGCTGGCGGGGGCTCAGCAGGCCACAGGGAGCGACAGCCGTGAGCCCGCTGCACAGCGGAGCCTGCAGGAGCCCCTGTGCTACCCAAAGTGTGCTTGGGGCTTCCAGGAACGGCTCAGGCCCTTCTCAGCCCTCTCCCACAGGGGAAGAATGGACACCTCTGTTGTTTTGGTGTCTTCAAGCTGCCACCTGGCTCTGCTCCTTCCCTTCCTTAGGCCAAGGGGCAGCACACGGAGGGGCTCTGTGCTCAGCACACCTCTGTGAGCTTTGGGTCAGGAGCAGGGAGAACCTGTAACCTCTGAGCTTAGCTGCAGCCCACAGTGAAAGAGGACAACCCGCTCAGGAGTGCCATCGTGGAGACAGGGCTGGGAGCGCAGAAGCACGGCCTGCCTACTGCTGCAGAGAAGGCAGAAGGTTCTGCTCTGTTCAGAAAATACACTGGGGAAGCTGCTGCTCGGAAGAAGGAGCCAGAGCCAGGGACTCACACGTCACTGGGGACTGACACTCACTTTTTGACGGGCTCCTCCCCGTGCTTCATCAGCAGCCGGATGGCTGTGGGTGCTGTGTAGAACTTGGTCACCTTGTACTTGTCAACGACGCTCCACATTCGCCCGACGTCTGGGTAGGTGGGGACACCTTCAAACTGAGCAGGAGACAGGGCAGTGACACAGCCACTCCTCACTGCTGCCGGCCTGCAGCACCTGCTCAAGCAGGAGGAGCTGAGAGCAAAGGGGGGACAGCAGTTGGATACTGGCACGTCCTCACAGGAATGCCAGGGGCACCATGTAGCAAAACCAGCCCAGACCAGGGACCTCTCCTGCTGCTTCCTTGGGATGGATTTGGCATCGCCTCGCCTCAGGTGTTCTAGTAAATGTCCCCCAAAACACTCGAACAGCTCGGGCCCACAGTGACACAGTCCCACCAGCCCAAATGATCCTGCCTACACGGTACAGGGCGAGAGGTCCAAACACAGCGACAGAACCACAACTGAAAGTACCAAGGACCCCAAAAAGGGGAGGTTTAGGTTGGACATAAGGAAGAATTTTTTCACTGAAAGGGTTGTCAAACCCTGGCCCAGGCTGCCCAGGGCAGTGGTTGAATCACCATCCCTGGCTGTGTTTAAAAGAGTGTAGATGTGGTGCCGAAGGACACAGGTTAGCAGTGGACGTGTAGAGTAGGAATATTGGCTGCACTTGATGATCTTAAAGATCTTTTCCAACCTAGATGTTTCTATTATTCTAAGACTCCCCCAAAGTGACCATGAATCTCCAGCTCGCATTTCCCCAGGAGTCTTGGGCACAGGCCTCTGGCTCCCTGATCTGGCTACAAGTTACAGCCGGACACTGCCAAAGGAGAGACAGGAGTCAAATGCTGGTCATCAAACCAGCATCAGCAGCGAGAACATCACTCTGTGCTCCTGACCCTGCTTTGGCAGTGCCCTGCAGCAGCCACGTCCCCTGGTACACAAGGTTTGCACTTCTAAGGGGAAGAAATGGGAGCATTTGAAAAATTAACCACCCAAAAGCCACTCAACAAACTAGCCCCCCTGTCTGCCAGCCCTGGGGACCACCATCCTTCCTCGTGCTGCCCAGAGCACCACACCCAAGCGAGAAGCACGGTCAGCACAGAGCCATGCAAGGATGCAGCTCAGCACCACCATCTCCACCTTCCCGGAGCCCGAGCACCCCGCTGCCATCCAGCACTTACTAACACACTAGTTGCCCCGTTGGCCAAGGGTCCGTAAGTGAGGTAGGAATGGCCCGTTATCCATCCGATGTCAGCTGTGCACCAGTAGACATCCTCCGGTTGGTAATCAAACACGTATTTAAATGAGGTGGCAGCATAAAGCATGTATCCACCCAGCGTGTGCAGCACACCCTGCGAGGAGAAGGCACACAAGTGTCAGCGTCAGCTCCCACCAGGGCCCTCACCCTCCCAGGCCAAGCTGAGCATCAGCAGCCCACGAAGCTTGAGGAGCAGCTGAGCAGGAACGACCAGTACAGCTCCTTTCTCAAGCCCTCTGTGGCTCCTCTTCTTACCAGAGCCTCCCACCATGACCCTCCCCAGTTCCCGGAGCTGAGGGCTCCTGCAGTTCAGCCCGCTGAGCTGGAAGGGTACCTTGGGTTTCCCAGTTGAGCCGCTCGTGTAGAGGATGAAGAGCTCGTCCTCCGAGTCGCACCACTCAGGCTCACACTCCGTGCTGGCACCGCTCATCAGCTCGTGCCACCACAGGTCCACAGCCGGGTTCCAGGGTGTCTGAGAAAAGCAGAAGATGAAAAATAGGCCCACCCAAAAGCACGAGACAGGAGGATTGAGGGGTGCAGCCCCAACCTCGCTCCCCTCACGGACCATCGAGGCAGACATTCACAGCACAGCTTCTGCCTGCTGCAAACCATGCACCGGAGCTGCAGCTCCTGCTCCGCAAGCTCCTTTTCTCAGCCCGCAGCCACAAGGCAAACCTTTAAACACAGTCTGGCTGCAAGACCCAAAGCAGCTTCTCCAAACCGTGGGTAAATCCTGCTCAGCTGCAGCAGCGGCAGCCAGGAGAGGGCCGGCAGCAGCCGCTCTGCGCTCACACACCAAACTGGCTCCTCCTGGGCCACTCTGAGCTGTGGTTGAACAGCAAAGCAGCAGCAACACCCCCGCCAGTCCCACACGACGCACCCAGCGGAGCTACACACCTCGTAGGGACCCCTGTGGCAGCACAGCCCCAAACAGAGACACGCTGGGCACGTGCTGCCCGGCCCTGCAGACCCCCAAAAATCTGTTATCTGGATTTTAAGGTAACTGCCCTCGGAAGAAACGACTGCTCAGTGCAGGACCACACAGCACTGGCCGCCCAAAGGAGCCGCTGGAGGATGCTCGAGCGGTAACGGAGNATTTGGAGCACTGGGTCCAGTCCTGGGCTCCCCAGTTCAAGAAAGCCAGGGAACCACTGGAGAGTGGCCAGTGGAGGCTGCAAAGCTGCTGCAGGGCTGGAGCATCTGTGTGGGCAGGCCAGGCTGAGAGCCCTGGGGCTGTGGAGCTGGAGAAGAGCAGCCCCAGAGGGGAGCTGAGCAATGCTGAGCAAGAGCTCAAGGGCCCACGGGGGGCAAGAGGCTGGGGCCAGACTCTGCTCAGGGGTGCCCAGCGCCAGGCCAAGGGGCAGCGGGCACCAACTGGAAGCCAGGAGGTTGCAGCTGAGCAGGAGGAGCAACTTGTTTGGGGGGAGGGTGTTGGAGCCTGGCCCAGGCTGCCCAGAGAGGTTGTGGAGTCTCCTTGTGTGCAGAGATTCCAAGCGCGCCTGGACACTGCGATGCTGGGCCCCCTGCTCGGGGTGACCCTGCTGGAGCAGGGGGGTGCACAAGATGACACCCAGAGTTTCCTTCCAACCCTACCACGCTGGGGTAGGCTCACATCAGCCCATGCAACAGTTGCTTTCTTGCATCCCTCTTCCAAGGAAGGATCCCTCCATTTCAGCACCCAACCTCCACTGCCCCACAAAGGGGGTCAGACCCACGGCGCAGCAGGTACCGCCGAGGCCAGAGCCGCCTCTCCCTGCCTGCCCATGGGGTCCTGAGGCTGCGGTTCCTTGGATGGGGTGGGCAGAACCCACACATTGGGCCTGAAGCTCCAGGTTTGCTGCCCACAGCATTCCAGCGCAGCCGGGAGGCCGCGGGCGATCCCCGCCAGCCTCACCACCACGGGAAGCACATTGTGAGAGCGGCTTTGAAAAGGCAGAGAGATGAACCATCACCCCAGCGCTGACGGTGCAGCCCGGTGGTTCCGCGTTTCCCCTCGTCAGCACTCGGAGGGGCTCTGGATGCAGATTTGTTTCCGGCAGCAAAGTCGGTGGCACCGCGTTCACCCCGAGCTGGTGGTGGCCAAGCGGCGAGTGGGATCTACGGCTAACATGCAACTGCTGCTAACCCGGTTAGGAAGGCACGTGTGGCCGTGCAGCCGGAGCGTTAGGAAGGTGGAGCACCGCAGAGGGAAGCAGAGGGGAGGTGCCACAAGGAGAAAGGCAGTGCTGCGTGTAAATACCTTGGGATGGAGTCTCTGTGAGCTCTCAGTCTTTTTCTCCTGTTAAAAATCCACAAACAGGGTGTGAAAGTCAAGAAGCGGACGATCCACACCGGGCTCTGCAGGCAGGGAGCTGGAAGCCCACAGGCCTGGATGCTGGGAAACCATCGCACCAGGTTGGGAGTGCTTGGATCCGGGGCCAGGCCAGGAGACGCCCTCTAAGCAAAACCCTGCCCATCTCCATCGCCTTCCCTGGGTCCCTGCCACCACTGCGGCAGGTCGCAGAGGCCACCCCCTGCTCATGTCCAGCTGGGCACAGAGCTGACACAAAGCCCACGGACACTCCGACAGTGTCACACAACCCAACAGCGTGGCAAAAATGTGCTCACGTGGGAAACCAGTTGTTAATGAAGTGTCTGAACTAGTAGAGCAGCAAGAGCCAAAGGGTAAGAGACCCCTTCCAGCCTCCTCCTGGGGCCCTGAGCACAACAACCCCGCCTCACCAACAGCGACCAGCACAGCGGCAGGGACAGGCTTCTCTGCAAGCCCCTGGCCAGGGAAACCTCACGCAGGAAGGCTTCTCTGCTCTGGTTTGCCCAGCCCTTCGCAGCTACCGTGCCCTCGCACGAGAAGAGGCAGGGCAGGCCAATGTCATGCAACCAGGCTGGCAAACACTGAGCAACACCCCAATAGAGCTAACGAGGAAAATTAATTCAAAGATACAGAACCTGCTGGACTTTCAGACCATCCCCTCTGAAAGCAGAGCCCAAAGCTCAGACGCGCTTCTCAAATACGACTCGTTTCTGAGCAAGCAGAAGCCTGGGAATACCCAATGAAAATAATCACCAAACACACGGGGACTGAAGCCACCATTGCAAGACACGGAGCTGTTGGGTAGATGAGAACACCCTGCCTTGTGAGCAGCTGAAGGCAGCAGGTGGCTGCCAGGTGCAGCAGGACTGCTCACCAGCCTCGGGAGCTCAGCAGGCAGCTCCGAGACACCTTCTCCTCCTCCCACCCCCATCTCACCACACGCCTCTGGCCCACATCCTTCCATCTGGTCTCAGTTGCAAGGGGAAGCCCCAGCCCCACCAGCTGCCACAGCTCCTGTGCCAGCTACACGGAGACTGCACCATTCCCAGTGTATGATTGTTGTCATGTTGGGGCTCTGTTGGACCCACACCATGAGCACAGATCTCCTGTTCTCCCTCTCCTGCTGCCGCTGTCACAGCTACAGCACAGGATGGCGCTGGTCTTAGCACAAAAGAGGAGACAGATACATGGTCAGGAAGGGAAAGTCCTTCCCTGGGTGGAGGAAAACTGGCATCTTGTCCTTGGTCCCAGCGGCTTTGGAAGATGTACCCGCTGAGCTCTCAGGGGCCCTGCGGGCTGGCAGCTTGTGAGGGTGTCAAAGGGAACGGCACGGAGAGGATCTTGCTGAGGCAAAGGAACCGTTTTTCAGACCACTCACAACGTGACAACAGCAAGGAGGGGAGAAAACAGGAAAAGGAATCGGAGAACAGGAGCACCCAAGGAAGCACTGCAGAGGTTTTGGACTGATTGACGTGCTGGGCTCAGACCCACAGCAATACAATCCCCATTCTCACCCCCCCAGGAGCTTACCTGCACGTCCTGGCACAGCCTCTTCAGAGGGGGAGACTTGCTGCATGCCGCATCCCCCGCCACCTCTTCCCTCCCCATGTGCTTCACCACGATGCACTTTTTCAAAGGGGAGCCCCTGTCAAAGGCAGGAGGTGTCAGATCAGGCTGTTCGGGCAGGGCTGGCCCTTCATGGGTTCTACAGGCAGCACAGGAGGCACAGCAGGGGCCCCGAGCTGCTTCTGTTGAGCATGTGCTGCCGTGCAAAGCCCAGGCACCTTGTGAACCACCACAGGACACCTGCCACAGGAACAGAGCTTGGAGAACAGCAAAGGTCTGTGCACGGCTTGTCAGGTGCAATTCCATGGAGCATGGGGACCCCACAAGCATCCCACAGGTCACTGCTGGGGGGATTCTGTACAAATCCCAATTCACCTGCCTGTGCCCATGAACGAGACCTCCCACTGCACCCAGGAGACACTAGGCAGCTGCTCCCACCCCTAGGTGTGAACGACTGTTGGGTTGAGGATGAGGAAAGGCTTCCAAAGAAGGTAAAGAAGAGGCATTTGTCCCCTCGTGAGGGCCAACACAGCCTGTCTATAATGCAAACAAAACGATCTGATCTCCCATCAGCCCCATCATGATACCAACACACCACAGACCTAACTGCAGCCTTTCCGTACTTAAAAGGGGCCTGTCAGAAAGCTGGGAGGGCTCTTCATCAGGGAGTGTAGTGACAGGACAAGGGATAATGGCTTCAAACTGCAAGAGGGGAGATTTAGATTAAATATTAGGAAGAAATTCTTCACGGTGAGGGCAGTGAGACACTGGCACAGGTTGCTCACAGAAGCTGTGGATGCTGCATCCCTGGAAGTGTTCAAGGCCAGGCTGGACAGGGCTCTGAGCACCCTGCTCTAATGGAAGGTGTCCCTACCTATGACAGGGCGTTTGGAACTAAATGATCTTTAAGGTCCCTTCCAATCCAAACCATTCTGTGATCCTATGATTCCAGCATCAGTGCTCTTCTTTCAACAGAATCCAGTCCTAGAAGGGAATTCAAACTTACTTGTCTTTACATTTCTGAAGGGCTTCATCTGCAATCTGCTTCAAGGTGACCAGCTTGTCCCCTCGATAAAAGGCATCTGCAAAATGGTAAGGAAAATATTAAAAAAGGGTTTCACAGCCAAGGCAGCCTGCGACAGCTGGAAGCAACAAGCAGCTGGAGGAGGGCACAGCAGAGCTCATGCTCTGGAGTGAGGGAAAGCAGGCAGGCAGCTGATGGGAAAGGTTTCCTAATACACCCTTTTGGCCTAGAGAAACAAATGCCAAGAGAAATGATGAAATTCCTTCCCTGGGAGAGGTTCCAATTTGACCCAAAAAGTCTCTTGGGAATATTCTGTGGGAAATAATCCAACACGGCCAGAATACAGATTGCAGTTTAGTGCGTCCTATTAATAAAACCACTACTTTTTGTACTATTGCAAAAAAACAGCTGGAGAAACGCCGAGGGCTCACACGCAGCCACTGCCACCTTCTTGATTCCCTGCTTCACAAGGCTGAGAGTTGCAGCAGAAACCTCCTTGAAATTGGGAAAGGAAGGAATTCTCCTATTAGGAGCGCCTCACAAATGGTACATCTTGCAAACATCTGGCCGGTTTTGAAGAGGAACATGGATAAGAAGGGTTTGGAAACATGTTATTAGCAGCTGGTGACATCATGCTTTACAGGACCGAGTGGGCGGGCTGCTTAGATGCTTCACTGTACGTTCAAATTAGAAAACAGAACTTGAGCGTGGCTACAAGCAGCGCACCCGCCTTGCAGCAGCTCAGCTGAAGCACTGCCTCTTCTTCTTCCCTTTCCAAGTGCATCTGGCTTTTAAAATAAAGACCTTTCGGACAGGCAAGAGCAGTGGCGCAGGGGCACAGATGTGTTTTACCTGCCGTGATGAGGAGAGAACAACCGCAGTCAAGAATCCGCTCGCAAAGAGAGTCGGCCGAGAAACCTGCGAACTGGCAGAGATGACACAGCCAAGTCAGCAAGAACACAACAAACCCTCAACCCAAACCTTCACCCACGGGGAGCGATACCCCCAGACACTGATGGAAAGAGCCCGAGGAGCCCATTCCGCAGTTAATGCAGAAAAGGGCTGGGAAACAGCAGCACCATCATTTAGTTCCCCTCCATCTCACGGTCAGCACTCATCTTTCCAGCTCCTCTCCCAAAAACGAGAGCTGCTCCCCCCAAATTGCTCAGCACCAAGAGCAAGGCAAAGGGCTTGTTCCTACCACAACGGAGTGCACAGCTCCAATCCTGGTGCAGGCAAGCATGGCTACAACCAGCTCCAGGATCATCGGCAGGTAGATGGAAACTCGGTCTCCTTTTTTCACGCCTGTGGAGGGAAAACGAGCACAGTTTGTCAAAACGAACATGGACATTCGGAAGCTCTTCCTCACAGAAAGGGTTATTAAACACTGGGATGGGCTGCCCAGGGAGGTGGTGGAGTCACCGTCCCTGGAGGGGTTTAAGGCCAGACTGGATGCCACACTTAGTGGCAGGGTTTAGCTGAGTGGTGGTGGTAGGTCCTAGGCTGGACTCGATGATCTAAGAGGTCTTTTCCAGCCTTAATGATTCTATGATTCTATATGGGTCAAAAGAACAGGACATAGAAAAAAACTGATTTTAAATCAACATTTATATGCACACAATGAAGCTTCAGTTGGAATCAGAGTGGAACCAGCCTTGGGTTCTGCCTTTCAAGCCCTATGGCTCTTGTAAGACGACCACAATGAACGCTCCGTGTTCTTCCTGGATGCGGCCCGTGTAGGAGGCAGAAATGTAACTAGTGCCCAGTGCTTGTTGGAAGACCCCAGAGCAGGAAGTTTTGAGCACTGATCTCTTCCTCGTACAGCTGGCATGACCAGCAATCACCAGTTTACCAACAGAGCTAGAGACGACTCTCTCAAAACACGTTACAGAGGAAAGCTGCATCTCCCCTGCTTTACAACTGTGGAAGCAGAGAGAGAAGTGAAGCATTTTGCACTGAATTACTCAACAGACTGGCAACCGCACAAAAAACGGACCCAATCTCTGAAACCCCGGTGTAAAGCCTGCCCAGCACCCAACGCTTCTGTTGCCTCAGCCACCTACCTTGGCTGCGGAGGACATTGGCGAACTGACAGACTTTGTGCAGCAACTCTCTGTATGTGATTTTCGTAGAATCCCCTGGTTCGTTCCCTTCCCTGGAAAAGCAAGATAACATCTGTTACTGTACAAGCATTGCAAGGGAAGAGTGACGCTGGAAATTCAGAGGTACTTACTGCTGTGGACAACATGTATGTCCTCGCCTGTCCTTCCGAGTACAGAGAAACCGAACCTCAGAAACCTGACGCTGGATTAAAGGTCTCCAATAGCAGGAAAATTTAGTCCCAAGTCCCCATCCTGGTGTAGATCACTACACCTAAGGCCACCGAATGCACACAGTGGGAATATGTGATGCTTCCAGAGAGGCAAGAAGCGAAGTGAACGGGCTCAAGAGCAAGCTGGGACTTACGGCCTGGCACCCTTGCTCAGTGCACTGAGGCCTGAAGATATGTCTGCATGAAATATTGGCCAACCTTGTCAGGCAGCAACACTCAGCCCTTAAATACCTACGTTCTGATGCACTGGGATGGGATGCTAAGGGCTATCCTATTTTCCAAGGTCAGATATAAATATACCCATGTGTATTTGTTCAGTGCCGTGCCTGCTCTGCATTATTTTCTCTGTGGTCCTTCACAAACGAGCTCTGGGCTCCTGCAGCCCAAGTTCTCGTCCAGCAGGACCTTGCCATTAGACACACCAAAGGGAAGAAGAGCCGAGAGCTGCGCCCAGACATGGAACGGGAACACCACACATCCAGGGAAATGATTTGTTACCAAAGTAAAAAAAGAGCTCGTTTAAATGTGCCACAATGCCTCAGCCATGCAAACAAGTTGGCACACCCAACAGATTGATGGCGAATTTGAAGTGACATCACACCCGGCCAAGCAGCAGCGTTCCTCACCTAGGAAGGAGGTGACACTTTCCTAGGTCTCTCCTCAAGGCAGCCAGCACAGAAACATTGGCGAACCATGAAAAACAGGGCTGTTGCTCTCAGCTGGTAGCCCCCCTGGAAAAGTGTTGCCTTGAGTATGCGCAGCCGAATGAAAAGCAACGGCAGTGCTGGGAGGAGGCCAGATAGCACCTCCACCTGACTGCAGCCAGGGTCTGTCTAACTGGGGAGCAGAAACTTTGCTGCCTTGACACCTCAAACAGCCCAGAGCGTACAAAAACCATGCACTGAATTCAAGCTAAAACCCACCCCTGCCCCTCCACTCCCCCAGTAACACAACCAGAAGAAGGGCTCCTGTGATGCAGAAATGCATAAAGAACCATCCTCATTTCTCAGGCAATTCTGCACTGTCCTGTGTCAGCACAACAGGGACCACGTGCTCCAAAGCAGACGCGGTCCTGGTGGAAACCCCGTAAGAGCTGGATGAGCCCCACAGATACAAGCGCTGCGCCTCCTGCCCAGAGTAAGACAGGGTTGGCAAAAGCTCCTCATGGATCTGCCACTTTCAAACTTGACTGAGCCCTCCTGATCCCCAGTGACAGCCCTGGCTTCCACAGGGCTCTGCAGCAACCAGGTCCACAGGGCAGTGTATCTTCCCACCAGCGGCTCCAGAAAGGGGATTCCCTGCTTGATCCTTCATGGGAGTTTGGCCCCTTTTAAGCGCAAAGAGGAGAGAAACAAGAATACAAAGGAAAAGCGTGGGCATGAGAACCAGGGCCCAGACACACGAGCATCACTTTGAGCTACGTGACATGTGAAACCATTAGACGGGTTCTCAGCTCGTAAAGAGAAACCAGGAAATCAGAGTTTCCCTTTTTGATTTTATTACTGGAGGGTGGAAGATCCGACAGCTGATTCCAGGGCTGGACTGAGCAGCTGTAACTGATCTGGCTCCAAGGAAGAGCATCTGCTCCCGTGGCGTCTGGCCGCACGCTGAGGGCATCCCCTCGTGGGGCAGAGATTTCCTTGGTGCATCTACACTGGTGGTGCAGGAACATCAAGGCCAACCCTGTGCAAACCTCCTGGGCTCCAGATGTGCAGGATCACTGCATGTGCAGCCCTGCCCCTTCGTGATGAGCCTTGCTATGAAATGTCTCTTAAAAACAAGCATGATGCTGCCAGATGCAAGCTGGAGCATCCACACCCACTAAGCCCTCACCTGGAGATCCCTGGGGCTTGCTGGGCACTGTGGGCAGGCCCTGGGCAACCCTTGTGGGGCAGAGTTTTTTTCCTAACATCCAATTAAACCTCTCCTGGTGCACCCCGAGGCCATTTCTTCTTGTCTTAACAGATTCCCACAGAGCCTGGCCCTGCCATGCTCTGCAAACAGGTCTCCACAGCTGCTGATTTGCTTCAGACGGGGTGGTCACTGCTGGCAAAAGATGGGCTGATGGTGCAATGGGGACAGAGCCCATGTTAAAGGCTGTGCTGAGCACCAGGCAGCTGAGGGGAGATGACCACCAAACCATGGCTTCTGGGGTGAGCAGCCCCAAGCACCCCCCAGGCAGAGCTATGCTGCTGGAACCCACACATGGTATCGTGAGGGACATGGACCTGCCCTGAGCCACCTGGGTGTGAGGCACCGCTCAGACATCCCTGCTCTCCCTGCATGTGAGAAGTGCATCTCAAATACACCAGGTCCTCCTCCTCACCAGGCTTTGGGAAGAAAATTCTGGCCAGGGAATGCACCCAGGCTTGTGCTCAAAGCCAGTGCACACGGGGCACTGCAGGAGGAACACAGAACGAGGTCAAAGAGAAAACTTCTGCAAGGCTTTTCAGAGGGCTTTCAAAGTCCTCTCCATTCACTCGTGTGACTGCGAAAGAGCCCCAATAGATCAGCAGAGGGAACCTCAGGCTTCGGATTTTAAGATGACCTTGTGCACAATGGGAAATGAGCCCCATCCACGTTTGTAGAGGACAAGACGCCTCCTTTCACTGCATCTCTAGCAAAGGCCTCCGAGCAGTCTCCCAAGAGCAGGCGACTGCTTTAAGTCTCTCTGTGACTGAAAATAGTTTGGAGTGCCCACAGCTACACTCTGTGGGCTACAGCAGCACTCAGAGATGCCTCTGTCCTCTGCTCCAGCACAAAAGCCAAGAGAATGATGTATTTTAGAGAGGGCATTTAAAGGAACGTCCACTCACTCACACACTACTGAGCACTCTGTGCTCAAAAGTGAGCCTGTGAACTCCTGGCAGCAAAGTTCTGTGAGCAGCATCTTCCCTTTGGCACCTATCGGGCATAAGCAAGAGCTAGCAGTCCTGAGCCCCTCACACAGACTCGCTTGTCCAAATTAAATTGAAAAAGGAATAAAAATAAAATAACCCCCCCCC
>WEIS01072890.1:7459-17924 GCA_013389965.1 Todus mexicanus | reverse complement strand
TTCTGTGTTTCAGTTTGTATCTATTGTCTCTTGTCGTGTCACTGGAAACCCCTTAAATGAGTCTGATATCATCTACATTAAACACTCCCTTCAGGTACTTACATACATTGATAAGGTCCCATCTGAGCTTTGGCATCTTCAGGTTGAACAGTTTCATCTCATTCAGCTTTTTCTTACATCAGAGATGCTCAAGTCCCTTAATCATGAGCTTCTTTATGAGGGTCTATGGGAGACTGTGTAAAAGGCCTTACTGAGGTCTAAGTTGACCTCAATATTCACTTCTATCTTCTCAACAATTGCTTTTGTGAATTAACCCCAGAGCTCAGACCTGTACAGCCCCTCACTCACTTCCTTGTAGTAGAACACAGGAAAGAATTGGAAGGGTAAAAGCAAGACACCTTGTGGGTTGAGATAAAGACAGGGAATGAGTAATGCAAAAGTCATGTGCACATGCAAAGCAAAGTAAGGATTCTTTATTTCCTATTGGCAGGCAGGCATTTAGCTATTTCTAGGAAAGCAGGGCTCCATTGATGGTTTCTTGGGAAGACAAATGTCACAATTCAAAAGTTTCCCATTTCCTACTTCATTCCCCCAGTTTTTATTACTGAGCATGATGTCATATGAAATATCCCTTGGATCAGCTGAAGTCAGCTAGACTAGCTGTGTTCTCTTCCAGATTGAGTGCTCAACAATGGGAAATGCTAAATTTTTTACCTGGGGAAGAATAACCCCAGGCACCAGTACAGGCTGGAGTCATCTGGCTGGAAAGGAAATTGATAGAGCAGGGAACAAGGGTTCTGGTGAACAAATAGCTCACCACGAGCCAGCAATATGCCTTTCCAACAATTAAGGCTAAAAGCAGTTCTGGACTTCCCAATACAAGATAAATGTGGCCATATTGAAGTAAGTCCATCAGAGGACCCTGAATATGATTTAGAATTTGGAGCATCTGCCACACAAAAGAGGCTACAAGAGTGAGGATTGTTCAGTCTGGAGAAGAGAAGGTTCACAATAGATCTTATATAAAAATATATATACACTGTGTATACCGTATAAATATTTAAGAAGAGGAGTGGGGGCCAGAGGGTGCAGTGTAAGGAAGAGAAACTCAGGCTTCTCAGTGATGCCCAGAGAAAGGACAAGAGACAATAGACACAACATGAAACACGGGAAAATTCATTAAGATGTAAAGTTTTTGTTTGTGTGTGAGTGATCAAACAATGGAACATATTGCCCAGACAGGTTATAGTCTCCATTCTTAGAGATAATAAAAACATTACTGAATGTGGCCCTGAGCAACCTTCCCTGAGTGGTGGGCTGGACTAGACAATCTCCAAAAGTCCCTTCTGATCTCAAATATAGGTGATTCTGTGCAAGAACTCTGTGTAATTCATCATCACATTTGTACTTTACAGTAAATTCATGTTACATCCTCCCTTCTGCCAAATATTCCTGAGCTTGTTTAATGACTGGAACATAGGAACCCCCAGAGCACCCCAGAAGGGACACAGAACATACGATGAGTGGTAGGGCATGGTAAGGAACATGATATCCATAAACTGACCATAGAATCCATTAAGATATTTGGGGAAAAAAAATAAAATTAAGATTTAGAGTTGCCTATTGCAGTTTAGACATCTTTTTTAAACAACTAGCTAAGTATTTTTAAAGCTCAGAGTAACCTGTTTCTAATTCTTTTGGAAATGGAATACAAGTATAGTTATTTTTATCTTAACTGGTTCACACTTTCCTAATAAAAATTCTCAATGACATTCAAATAAACATCCTCCAGCTCAACAGTCGCCACGCATTTCACCAGAAGTTGATGATCTGCAATTCTCAAGTCACCAAGAATTTTAAATTTTGTCCCCTTTATTTTGTCAGTGTGACTGTGTCTTTTTAAAATCTCATTCTTCACAGACCACTTCATATCTATTTTTTTTTTTTTTTCTTCGTAACCTGTTGACAGGAAACTAAACCACAGATTCTAAGGCCATTGAAAGGGGTAACACTCAAAGATAGGAGCACCTGGTGTCCTGGGTTTGGCTAGGATAGGGTTAATTTTCACCAGAAGCTGAGAGGAGACTACACCCAGGATAGACAACCAAACCAGCCCCTGAGTTATTATACTGTATTGACATCACGCCCACTATGTAAGGTGGAAGGGCAGGTCAGGCAGAGCACACAGGTCTCTGGCACAGAGCTGTCTGGGCAGGGCTAGGTGGTCAGTTCATTTCGTATCACTTGCTTTATATATTGTTTCATTATTATTATTATTGTTATTACTGTTGCTTCTTCTCCTCTTACATGATTCTATTAAAGTTCTTATCTCAGCCCACAGGGCCTTGTCTTTTTCTCCCTATTCTCTTTCCCATACCACAGAGGGGGATGGGTGGGTGAGTGAGTGGCAACATGGTGCTCAGCTACTGGCTAGGTTTAAACCATGACACCTGGAACGATCAATATGCAATCCCGTACTTAGAACAGTCTTGGAATAAAGTATTGTCCTGGTTTGGGTTAGAACAGAACAATTCTGTTCTAGGATTTTTTACTTTTCAGCTAAGTCTGTCTGAAGTTAGCAGCATGTTTTTGCAGAGAGTCTGCTTCTAGCAGTGATAACACTCCATGTTTATAGTTAGGACCAAGGATTCGTATGCAAACCAAGGTCACTGCTAGATTTTGTGTACCACACTGGGGGGTGCAGAAAAGTAAAGGCTGCACCTTTAGGGAGAAGCGAACAGGACAGGTGACCCTAAATTAGCCAACGAGGTATTCCATATCCATATACATCATATTCGGTATAAAGCTGAGGGATCACGAGGGTCTTGGCCCCTTCTTCTCTTGGCCCTTTCACCATTTTCCCATTTTTCCGTCTCTCTGAGATCGAGCTGCTCTCTTGGCTTCAGGACTCTTCCTTGCTCCGTTTGGCCTTGGCAGCTTCAGCTTTGCCCCGAGGCCTCCAGCCCTGGCCTCAGCCCCTGGTTCAGGCCTTGGCTGGGCCCCAGGTTCTGGGCCGCATCCCTGAATCCAGCTCCTGGTTCCTGTCTGCTGCTGGGTCCTTCCACAGCATCAGTGGGGACAGTGGAGTATTTACCATCAGGAGGGGTTGGGTTCAATACTGGTTTTGTACATATTTTTATATATTTACTGTTTATTATTATTGTTATTATTATTTCATTTTTTTAGTAAGGCTGTTCTAGTTTCCTTCCCTAATCGGAAAGTCTCTCTCCTTTATTTCCTTTCTTCCCTTTTTGAGTCCGGAGGGGGAGAGAGTGTTCTGTTGCAGATTTGGGGTGCTCTGACCCCAAACCATGACAAGTATGTTCTGTGCTAGTAGACCTTGGCCAATAGGTCCAGAGGTGGATCTGTGTAGCTGGCTGTAGCTGGCTGCCCAAAGACTGTCTTTAATAAGAACTATTATTCCCTTACCTTTATAATCATTATATTCACCAGAGTGCTCTTAGCTCTGACAGTACATCTTCCTTTCAAGAAACTTGTGCTCAGAAAGGAAAGGTGTTTAAAACACATGCTAAGTATAAAAAGATAGAATAATCCCTGTAGTTCATGGTTCTTGAGTCACTTAGAGATTTAATTGATCATTAATGCTGAGATGACTGCAGGACAATTAACAACAAAGCATCAGCATTAATCTTATTTAAATACTTGATCTCTGCACCTAATTACTGTGCTGCGCATGATCAGGGCACTATATAAACTCTCTGAATACAACAGACATCCAAAACCACTAAGCAATTCTTTGGAATTTGTGACTGCTTTAAAATCTCCTGGAACCCAACCTTATAAATCAAGTGCTTGTTCTAGAATATCTGTAAATTAATCCAAAGCATAGAAAAATTAACAAAACTATAGCTCCACATAAGTAATGAATCCTGTACAATTTTGGAGTCCTTTTTAGGCTCAACCATAAAGTATGTCTATTTCAGTGAGGTTACAGTTTAATGCTATGAAATGATAATACTACTTTTACCTGTTTTAAGCTTTTCACTTCTTAATTGCATTAGACGCCTTCCCCATAAAAAATTAATAGGATCATTTAATTTGTTTTCTCATTATCAACTACTGTATTTCAGTCCTTTCCTTACTCTTAAATGAGAAAAAGTTTTCCCCTCACTTAAATAACTTAATTATTTTGAATCATCAGTTTCTTTACAGAGATGCAGGAGATTGCCTTAACTTTCTGGTGATACAATGGAGTAAGTTTATTCTAAGTGGAATACATCTTAAAAGAAAACATCATCTTAAAATAAGATGTAGAGGAATCTCTCTTGTTAAGTTTAATAATTATGATCTTGATTAATTCTTTCCTCATTTACTCTCTTTCTTCTCAAGGGTGAAAGGAGAGGACCAGACTGGAGAGAAGATGATTTTTAGAAGCGTTCATCCTTTATATCTCTTCTAAGCCTAATCCTAAAGAAAAAATTTCCTTTTAGAACGAGTGTTTGTTTATTTTCAGATACCCCATCACCCTTGATCAGCAAGGCACCAATGGACCTCAGAGCATTCTCTGTTCACTAACACTGTTATTTTTACATGAAGACTCATCTTATGATTGATGAGTTTAACATAAGCAGAACAGGCTCTGGCCCAGAGAGAATGTAGTTACTAAGAGAGAGACAGTGGTGGGCATGGCTGATCAAACGCTCCCCTGCTGAAATAGGAATGTTGGGAAGGATTTCAGGGTCTTGTTTGTTCAGGAGTGTGGATGACATGTGCTTGAGGATTTGAGATTAGTGAAACTGGGGCAACACAACAGCTCCTGTTAATGTTATCAGTGGGGTTTCTTATTCTATCCTTTGCCTTTTCTCACCTTCTGGCAATCTAGTTGCAGGGCAAAACTGCATCATCAGAATACTCCCTGTTGTTTTGCTAAATCAAATTATATTCGACTGGCTGGCCATGTGCACTGGAAAAAAACAATGTCTAAAGTGAATGGCTATTACTTATTTTGTATCTAGAAGGACTCATCATAGTCGCATTGTCATGGGAACACATTTTTAACCTTTCCATTACAATTTCAGTAGCTCCAAATATTTTTACCTCTATGATAATATGTTACTTCTCCCTCCAGTTAGCGATCATAGTGATTGGTTCGGGGAAGATGTGTGTCTTGAGGAACCTTTGACAAATAGGAGCCAAGGGACAGAACAAACATACATCATACAAAAAGAGGAAGATTTGTTAAGTAGGCCACAAAGGTAACCAAGATACAAAACAGTACACATGTTCAGACTGAAAAAGTAACCCCCACACTGTACTGCTACAACAGCTGAGGTGCTTGAAGAGGATGAGAAGGTATCTTGGGATCCAAAGAGAATCAAGATGAGTACCTGTAAATGGGACTTAACACAATAATGTGTGCTATATTAAATACAAATGCTAAATGAAGAACAACTGTAGCATCCATATATTAACATTATTTTGGCTATGTTTCACTGTTTATAGTCTGCAAGTGCCTTTGCTGGAGGCAAGCTTGTTCAGAAGGATCCAGTAGTCAGCCTAATGGCTCTAGTTTCTTCTGTCAGCTCAATGACGAGCATTGATCTACATGGGTAGATTAAGGACCATGTTCTTGGATCAGATTTAAACTCTCCAGAAGTTCAGATTGGAGAAAATTAGTGATTGACTCTTTCTCCATATTAGAACGAGCTGTAAAAGTCAAACTCAAACATATACAGACTCCCTTCTAGTCATCCCACAGAACAAAGTTGTACAAATACGGAGATTTCTACACAGATATTTTTCAGGCTCACGTCAGATCAAAATGATGTTTTTCTCCATCTGGTATAGTCTAGGAGGAGAACTACTCAGATTTCAGGTTGCTATTGCTCTAAGAAAAGATTAAAAATACTGCCTAGCACACAAGAAAAAAAAAAAAAAGAAAGAAAGAAAGAAGAAAAAAAGTAAGTTTGCTTCCACCTTTTGTTTTATTCATTTTGAAAATGGTGAATGTGTAAAACTGCATTTGCTGTTTATTAATAGCTCATTTTTCATCCTTTGAGCGGTTAAAGTGTTTTACATAAACAAAACAAAAAATCAAGAAATCAATGGAAACAGGTATCTACTGTTGAACAGTTATTCATCCCAACCACATGTGGGTAAAACAATTTACTCCGTTAATGTGTTTCTCTTGAAGAGATTATGAAAAGGATTCTACATGAAATATATGTCCTTTTTTTTAGCCTTGTAAAAAGAAGTGAAAGTAATACCACCTTTAATATTCCAATTATCCCAAGAAAATGTTGCATTGTAATAACCAGACTTATCACATATAATATATTTGAAATGTGCATAAAAATGACTGCTACATAACTAGATAAAAAAACGATATGGAAAGGGAAGAGACAAAAGTTCAGAAGGTGTCATTTGGAAAAGATGCATGTTGAAAGTAAAATGTGACACACTTAAATACTAGAAGTGAAAAATAATCCTACACCTATAAAAAACCCTCACATTTTAATCTGATAGAAATGTTATCCTTGGTGATAGAATCAATTGAAAGAAACACCTGAATGTGGTGGTTTGGGGGTTAAAAAGCAGAATGGGTATCAGCACTAAGGACGCTCTGGGGTCAGGTGGCCAGGTATTCCCTTCCTTTTCCTGCCTTCCCCTATATAAGGCGGGACAGGAAGCTGGGTTGTCCCCTTTCCCTTCCTGTTCGTGTGTGGTGCTGGTTGCTGCTTATCCCAGGAGTGGCCGGGCCTGCTTCCATATGTTGTGGGGAAATCCATCACCATCCAAGATCAGGTTTTGTATCTCTCTCTCTCTCTCTATATATATATATCCCTTCCTTATGCCTTTCTGTATATCCTGTTTTCCCTTAATACCTTTTGTTATTTGTTAAAATTACACTCTTAACTTCCAATTCCAAGCAAGCCACTCTTTGTTTACCTGTTGCTCCCTTTGTCTATCTTCTCGCTAAGGGAAAAGAGGGAGGGGAAGAGAGGGGAAAAAAAAATCTGTCCTGTGGGGGTTTGCCCTGAAATCCTAAAATGTAGACACTGAAAAAAATGCATTGTTCCATAAGTATCTAGTTTACAAACTGCTTTACTTTTTTAACTTTTCAAAAATTTTATTTTGACTTCCCAATGAAATATATTAACTCAAAAATGTAACACAATTTTTCACAAGCATTTATCATATTTGGAAAATAAAGGGTACAGAAATTCCTCAGCTTTGTTTGAAAGGATTTTTCTTGAGCAACACAAAAAGGTGACTACTCTAATTGATACCTTTCAGTTTGAATTGAAACACTAAATGTGAATTTACCTGTCTAAGTGTGGGGAAAGTTTTTATTAAAATACAGATTTGAACATAAAGAGACAAAATAGATGCTTTGCCTCAAAGAATATCTTGAACATGCAGAGTGGCATGAGGGACGAAAAAATGCTTTAATGTGGACTGCTGGTGAGAGGAGGACAAAAAGGTCAACATTTGAGGAGAGGAGAGCTCATGGGGTGAAACAGGTGACTATAAGCTCATTTTACTAATCCACATGAGCAGACTGAGACCTAGGGAGAAGTCAGTCATCTCCAGATCTCATGGGACTTTGCTAAAGCTTCCATGCTTTTCACAATTCCTTCAAAGAGTAAGGAATAAAAAGTGTCAATGAAGAAAAAGATAATTACTATGAAGAGTAATCAAGCACAAATGCAGCTTTTGGGCCAATTCTGTTAAAAGAGGCTATTTTTATAATTTATTTTATTTTTAAACTTCTCAAGGACTATTTCTTGAAATTCATCTAGTGACATTTGGCTTGAAAAAAGACAATTAGATTATATGAAATATGAACTCTGTTAGAAAAGTAAATGTAAATACCAGTGAAATTTTCCTCCCATAGAAGACTAAGAGCAATCATGGGTTGCTTATAAAAGCAATAATTTATATTCTGAAATGTCCTAATGACAAATGAAAAAAAAACCCCAACACCTCAGTTGGTAACAATTTAATTTCCAATAAAAGGCTTTCTTTCTTTTCCTTGAAATTTCTGTATTATTGTCAGGAATCATCTGTCCCACATGATTAATTATCTCTTCATGTAATGGTATAATCTGTTTTCACTAAGATTAAATACATTTTATTATAATTTACTGAATAAAACTCTCAGCAGCACCGAGGCAAACACCAACTTTTGGTCCATTATCTACATATATTCCTTACTTTTAATTCTAAATGAGCTTTGCTGTTATATTTTTCCAGCAGACGGATTAAAAGAAGGAGAAATGAACCTTAGCATTAACTTTACCTATTGCTTTCTTTATACAAACAGATTTGATTGCAAAAATCTTTCTATGTAAAATAAGTCTGAAGTGAAACTTTAGACATATGGCAAATATTCACAGAGCTAGAGAAATGGCAGTGGAAAATCGAAGTCTAACAGCTGCAAAGTTATACAAATGACTGGATGGAGAAAGAGAATTAACAAGCTGCCCCGATACAAAGTGGAAACCATTCAAGCTTCTTGCTGGGTCTTATGTAAATCTTCCAGTCTGCCCAGGCTGACTACTTTAAGAAAGCAATTTCCTGCTGCCACAGAGACTTGATTAAAGAAACTGAAACACAAATAAGTAGCAATACACCAGCTGGAGTACTACATCCAACTCTGCAGCCCCCAACACAGAGGAGGGCCTCAAAGATGATCAGGGCTAGAACACCTCTTGTGTTAGAACAGGCTAAGAGAGCTGGATGTGTTCAGCCTGGAGAAGAGAAGGCTCCAGACAGACCTTATTACAGCTTTCTGGTTTCTAAAGGGGGGCTACAAGAAAGCTGGGGAAGGGCTTTTTACAAGGGCTTGTAGTGATAGAACAAAGGGTAATGGTTTGAGACTGGAAAAGGGTAGATTTAGATTGGAAACAGGAAGGAAATTCATCACTCTGAGAGTCATGAGACAGTGGAACAAGTTGTCCAGGGAAGCTGTGGATGCTCCATCACTGGATGCGTTCAGGACCAGGTAGGATGGGGCTTTGCGCAACCTGATCTAGTGGGAGATGTCCCTGCCCATGACAGGGGGGGTTGGAACTAAATGATCTTTAAGGTCTCTTCCAACCCAAACTGTTCTATGATTCCGTGATCTTGTGGCCTTCCTCTAAGTGGTAGTGCCAGGGGAAAACAAAAAAAACCTGGAGCAGATTGATATTAAACAGTCTGACTTAATTCTGGAATTTCCCAGTAGTTTGTTTACTACTCTACCACTGTGTTTCATAACCACAATGTCTCCCTTTACTCTGGATGATTTAATTTCATGTCAAGTTTTACTTTCCTACAAAACTAAAAATAAGGGCTGTTTTCTACCTCAAGAACTACAAATGTATGACAGCTAAGAACATTCTTAACATGCATTGCAGAGTATCTTAAATCTTAAATGCAAAATATAACATTCAAATTCTGATTCCATCTGTTGCCTGGAATGGTCCTATTATTATTTGAAACTCTACCACTTAAGCAGGAGAAGGAATATGATTTTTTAAGCAGAATTATTGAGTCAAACACCAAAATGGCTCCTTTATGATTGGAATCAAAATGAAAATAAACCAAATTAATTTCTCTTTGGAGGAGCCATAACAATCCCATAGAGCCTTGTGAACAGCAACTTGTCTTTTTGAGCTACTAAATCTTAATTCCTCTTTTTTTTTTTTTCAGATGATAAATCTAGAAACTAAATAGATTCCAAACCACAGGAATAACTACTGGCTTGTTTCTGTTGACTGGAATTTAAGACAGGTAACACCAGGGCAAATTTAAGAGAGAGAAGAGGAAAATTTATCCAAGAGAAAGATAGATCAGCTTTCTACTAAGAAACTTACTCTTCTGGGTCAATCCTATCTCCCAAGTTTCGTGTAGAACTGGCCTGGTTAGGTTTGCATGCAAACTACATGATATATACTAGCTAGAACATTTATGTAAGACCATAGATATGTTCACAATCTGAATTTATCAAGCTTATAGTTTACCAAATGTATGTAGAATATAGAATATGCTGCTATACAGTATCGTGATCTTATACAATGAAACAACAATCAAAAGTAAAATAAACGTAATAAAGCAATTTATAATTTAAGGCAACCTTCATTTTTCTGTTTTTAAACAAGAGCAGGCTCAACTGCTTTTATCAAATGTTGTCTTGTTTGATTGTTTAATTTAAAATCAGCATCCCTACAGGACTGAGCAAATTCACTTGGCTTTTCTGAATTTTCTCTGTCCATAAAATACAAGACAGTATGGACTTGTCTTAATTTTGAGAATAACTCATTCTGAAACATTCAGGGTTGATTTTTCTCCAGTATTTTTCAATTATCTAAGACACTAAGAAAACAGAGTTGCAGAGGTTTGAAAGACAGGCAGAAGAAATACTTAACATAAAATGATGTTAATGGTGTTTTTCTGCATGTACAGAGATGATGGAGTGACATAAACTCTGATGACCAATCTAAGTTCAGTTTCAGGTTGG
>WEIS01072885.1:717-15903 GCA_013389965.1 Todus mexicanus | reverse complement strand
ACAAAAAAAATGACACAGGTAACTAGATGAATACAGACCTATGAGGCACATTAAAAACTCTAACAAAGAAGTTCTAAACGCAATAGGTTGTATTCCCCAGCTTTAAAATTTAAATCTCTGTATGAGATTTAACAGTTGTTCCAGCACTTTCCTTTGGAGAATAATGGTATTTTGGGGTTTCAACAGCTCTGACCAGAGTCCCTAAAACGCTGGGGAACACATTTCTCTGCAAGGCATGGATTTACATCTCAAAATATATTTGCATATGTGACAGCATATGCACCTTTTTACCTCCCTTTGCTTTAGAACAGCTTTTTTGTAACCATAAAATAATAAAAAACCCCAAACCTTCAATAAATTTTACCAAAAATACTGTTTCACTCTTGTAAAGAGTTACTTATTTTAATAGCTCTTTGTTGCCAATATATTATTAAACAGTCAGTATATGTAGACTCTAGTAAAAGAGCAGAAGCACAACCACAATAATAACAAAATGCATCCGTACATTAATGTATACTCTATGTAATTATTTGATAGACTGCATTGCGTGACCATCTTCCTTTTTTAATAAAAGACTTGTCTCTCTGGGATTATTTCGTGGTGAAGCGGCTTGTGGATGTTTGTGGTTTGTTCTGTTTTGAAAATCAAAGACATTTATAGTACAGGAATTTTCGCAGCGCATAGTGAAGAAAAAGGAAGAAATGAGTTGCAAAGCGCGGTTGGAACAGACGTCTTGCATCTTTCTTTTCCAGCAAGTTTGCTGATAATATAGAGGTTTGTCACATGCTTGTCAAACAAAAAGCACTTTTCTGGATGATCCTGGCCAGTATTCCTTTAATTACGCTTAAGTGCAGGGGATATTTCCTGCTTGGGTGTTTATAAACTTGCTCTGATCAGGCAGGAGCAAATACGACGAGATGTATGTTTGCAGCATGTTTATCTGTTATGCAGAACGTGGTAAAAATGTACCTAGGAGCTGGCTGCTATTTTTAAAAGGTAGATTAAGTTTAAAGTTAGATCTACATCATGACCTGCTTTTAAAAATGAGCCCTCAGTATACGACAGATTTCAATCTACAACGTAAAAGATAAGCGCCAGAGTTTTTAGGAGGTGAGCATTAGTAAAATACAGTGTCCTTACAAACATCCTAATTAAACCTTAGCTAAAAGAAGTTTTACAAGGAGGAGATATTTACAAAACTCGTTGGTACGTGTATAATATGGGGCTCAGAAAAGCAATCCTTTTATTCTGGAATCCACATTCCAGGCTTTTAGGAATCATCCGTTTTCTGTTGATTCAAAATTACTATCTTCGGTATACCAGAAATAAATAAAAACTTCTTGCCTTCCTTTTGTCCTTAAAACCAGATAACTTCAAGAATTTGTCTGAGATAAGGCAAAAATAGTTCCCAGGCATATTTGTTTAAATAAATAAGTAAATTATCTGTTAGTTATTTTTAAACTTGGATATCTAAAAATACTTTGTTAATTCTTCCACATTTTTTTTTAATCTTTACCTGAAGCTTAAATAATTACACATTTTTGGACTTCTTAAAAATAAAATCTGGGTGATTTTATTTCTACCCTTTCAGTTTACATTAGATGTATCTTAATTTGATTTTACTGTGACTTCTGTAAGTGCGGACAGCATTGGAGCTGTCTTTGTATCATTTAACTTTTCACTGTTTGTATGGGTGCAGTCCCCACTTTTAATAGTTTATAAATCCTTTGTTGTGGCTTTCTTTAATTTCTTCTACACACTGAAGGAGTGCAGGGTGTCTTACTGCAAGGTTCTTGTTTGGAGTATTGCTATGCACGGCTCCATGTTTTCCTCCAGCTCTTATGATTTTTGCTTAACATATGTTCATGCTTAAAGAGCCAGACTCTTAAATACTGAGGAAAGAAATAGTATATTAACAACTTGGTTATTAGAATATTCTTATCACTTATCGTTTTTCATTCTGCTACGGACTTTAAGACGATGGTAACGTTGTCAGTCTGGGAAAAATATAAAGACCCTAGATAGTTACATTCTTAATTACTAAGATCTTCCACGAGCTTATCCAAAATTAAGTGTGTACACACAGTGATATTTATAGACCGTGATTTCATTGGCAGACATTTTAGATTGTAAGTTGGACTCCAAATTATTCTTCTAATGCTTGTCAGGTCAGGAAACTGTTGTTCAGAGCCCTGGAATTGGTCACGTTAAAGCATTTTTACTTTTCTTCTACTACATTTTTAGCTTTTCTATCATATGGTCACATCGTTTTTATTTTTAAAGCTATCTGCTTCATAACAGGATAAATAGAGGCAAGTTAAAAAATTTTTCAAAATCACGATTCTTGGCTATATTAAACACATCACTCTATTCTTTTATATTTAACGTATGTCAGATTGTGTATTGCAGAGGTCAGTGCCCTGACTAGTTTGGGATTAAAAGTCACATGTGAAAAGCTTTATTCTTGGAAAGCATCTTTGTTTCTCGTCTTTCTCACTCTGGCAAACACGTGCTTATTCAGATTTTATCAGCAGTTTTTGTGATCCTGAAATTATAGGCAACTTCGTGTAAGTACTCTAGAAGGTATCAACTGTTTGTCTCATATTTGTGTATGAAATCACTGGCTTTTGCTGTTGTCCTGGTTTGGGTTAGAACAGAAATTCTGTTCTATGATTTTTACTTTTCAGCTAAGTCTGTCTGAAGTTAGCAGCATGTTTTTGCAGAGAGTCTGCTTCTAGCAGTGATAACGCTCCATGGTTAGAGTTAGTACCAAGGATTGGGATGCAAACCAAGGTCACTGCTAGATTTTGTGTACCACACCGGGGGGTGCAGAAAAGTAAAGGCTGCACCTTCAGGGAGGAGTGAACAGGACAGGTGACCCTAAATTAGCCAGCGAGGGATTCCATCCCATATACGTCATATTGGGTATAAAGCTGAGGGATCATGAGGGTCTCTGGCTTTCTTACCCCTTCTCTCCTGGCCCTTTTGCCATTTTGGTTTTCCCTGAGCTCGAGCTGCTCTCTCGGCTTCGGGACTCTTCCTCGCTGGGTTTGGCCTTGGCAGCTTCAGCTTTGCCCTGAGGCCTCCGGCCCCGGTCTCAGCCCCCGGCTCAGGCCTTGGCTGGGCCCCAGGTTCTGGGCCGCATCCCTGAATCCAGCTCCCGGTTCCCGGCTGCTGCTGGGCCCTTCCACAGCATCAGTGGGGACGGGGACGGATTTACCATCGGGGGGGTTGGGTTCGATACTGGTTTTGTACATATTTGTATATATTTACTTTTTATTATTATTATTCCATCTTTTAGTAAAGCTGTTCTAGTTTCCTTTCCTAATTGCTAAGTCTCTCTCCTTTATTTCCTTTCTTCCCTTTTTGGGTGGGGAGGGGGAGAGAGCGTTCTGTTGCAGATTTGGGGGTGCCCTGACCCCAAACCGTGACAGCTGTGTTGACTTTAATAACATTATGTACCACTGACATGTGCATATGCTGATAGGAAGGTGGTGTGTGGAACAGGTCACCAGGGCCTTGGGATTAAAGCCCTCATTTCACACCACGTCATTGATAAGTGTCTTTGGCTTGTACCTGAATACTGATTGCTTCATCCTCAGTGCTGATTTGGTAATGATTTTCTTTGCTTATAACCTCAATTTTTCACCTACTTAAATACTTGTGGAAAGGATTAATAAGGTTCTGTGTTGTAGACACTTCACTTGATGAACTTTATCTGGTTTGATAGGAAACACGTTGGTTCACAGGGCTGTTTTGAATGGTTTCTAGATGTGAGATGGGATCTCTGGAAAGAACAGAGGTATGTTTCCTGGGATGATTCTGTCTGAGGAGCATCATAAATATTTCTCCAAATACCCCCACGGAAAGGCAAGAGGTGCAGGGGGAAGAATTTTGGTCTGGACTACAAACTTAATATTTTCAGGTGTACAGGAAGGTGTTAACTAAGTTTTTTGAACTTAAGTTTGAAAATAAAAATAAAACTCGGAGTGTCCTAATACATTTGGTGAGGCCTTTCATAGTCTATTCCTAGGTAAAAACTGGATGTGTAAAAAAAGGGTAGGTGAAACTGTTGGAATGCCCTTGGGATGAAGTGGTTTTGAAGAGAAGATATTAGATGAGATATGCTTGAAAATCGCAGAAATGCTAGTTTCCTGAAAGAAATACGGTAGTAGGGTGGTTTACCAACCCTTTTTATTTATTTTTTTAAAAAAACTTGTTTTCTCATACTAATATTGTCTACTCTTTTACAGAATTCTGAATGTCAGCTGAATGAAGAAATTATGGAGCACTCTAGGAGGGTGTTTCCCTCTGTGATAAAATACATCGTAGATATGCTCATATGGGAAGAAGAGAAGGAGCTGCCTCCGGAGCTCACAATTAGGTAGGGAATATTTCCAACTTGCTCTTCAAGGCATTAGTAACTTTGATAATGATTTTGCCTTCAGTATTCTTGCAGTCATGTAAACACATTAGTGCTCAAATCCTTCCAAACAGCACCATCGCGTTTATGATCTACAGTCATATAGGGAAAAGCTTTGCAAGTCTGCTGCCTCCCTGAGGCCTGGGTTAAGGTTGTAATCACTAGGAAACTTCCTAGCCTGGTACAGCCCTCAGACTGTCACCCATTGTTGCTCTGCCGTGTGGGTGATGATGAAACCGCAACGCATAATCCAAGGGCCATCAAAAGAGACTTCAGGGCCTTGGGATGGTTGGCAAGGAAATCTGGAGCGCGGGTTTTTTCCTCTCTCCTTCCGGTTGCAGGCAACGACACTGGAAGAATCAGACAGACTGTTAATGCATGGCTCTGTGCCTGGTGTCATTGCCAAAATTTAGGGGGTTTTGATAATTGGATGGGTGATGTAGTTTCCAAGCCACCCTACGTGATCTTTGACAAGTCAGGTGAAGTTCCTGGTGACTGGAAAAGAGAAAAATTGGAGAGATACAGATTTATTTGATGGGTGGACTGTTGGGTGGATAAGAAATTGATTGAATGGTTGCATCCAGAGGGCAGTCGTCAAGGGCTTGATGTCCAGATGGAGTCTGGTGACAAGTGGTGCCCCTCAGGGATCCATACTGGGACCAGTGGTGTTTAATATCTTCATCGGTGACATAGAGAATGAGATCAAGTGCATCCTCAGCACATTTTCAGATGACAGCAGGCTGCATGGTGCAGTTGATGTGTCTGAGGAACGGGATGCCATCTAGAGTGACCTGGACAAGCTGGAGAAGTGGGCTTGTGTGAACCTTATGAGGTCCAACAAGGCAAAGTGGAAGGTCCTGAACCTGGATTGGGGCAACCCTTGGTATCAATACAGGCTGAGAAATGAGATTGAGAGCAGGCCTGTGCAGAAGGAAGGTACCGATGGATGAGCCGACACTGTTTGCTTACAACCCAGAAGGCCAACAGTACCCTGCGCTGCATCAAAGGAAGCATGGCCAGCAGGTTGAGGGAGGTGATTCTGTCCCTCTGCTCCACCCTAGTGAGACCCCACCTGCAGCGCAGCAGCCAGCTCTGGAGTCCTCAACACAGAAAAGACATGAACCTCTTGAAGCGGGTCCAGCGAAAGTCACAAAAATGATCAGAGGGCTGGAAGCCCTCTGCTGTGAGAACAGGCTGAGAGTTGGGGTTGTTCAACCTCGAGAGGAGAAGGCTCCAGGGGCACCTTACAGCGACCTTCCAGTACTTAAAGGGGGTCTGTAAGAAAGATGGGGACAGCGTTTTTAGCAGGGCTTGTTGCGACAGGACAAGGGGTGATGGTTTGAATCTAAAAGGGGAGATTTAGACTAGATATGAGGAAGAAATTTTTTATGATGAGAGTGGTGAAACACTGACACAGGTTGCCCCGTTCCTGGAAACATTCCAGGTCAGGTTGCATCTAATTGAAGATGTCCTTGCTCCCTGCAGTGAGGGTGGACTGGATGAGCATTAAAGGGCCCTTCCAACCCAAACCAGTCTGTGATTCTGTGAAAACGGAAAAAGACATTTTGTGTGCCACATTAAAGACAAATGGGATTATAAACCAGCAGGAAATAATAGTGGAATAATCAAGTAACTTAATCTCTGTTGCACTTGGTTTGTGGTTTCTATGGCTTTTTCTGTTGTAGATGGTGAGGGGGATGTGTCTTTGATATGAAGAACATGCTCAATTTTCTTCTACTTTTTTTTTTGTATTTGACCTTTCTCTCAAGCTATCAAGTGAGCTGTTACTTGTATTGGATAGGACACTATTTACTATTTTGTTTTGATTCGTGTGATGGTATGTTGGCTTTTTTCCAGTAGAGAGAAGGTAGACAGCTACTACTGTGTCCTTTTCAACGATGAACACCATTCTTATGATCATGTCATCTATAGCCTGCAAAGGGCGCTTGGCTGCGAACTCGGTGAAGCCCAGTTGCACACTACTGCCATCGATAAAGAGGTCAGTGCATTCCGGTGGGAGAAAGGCAACTTTTTAATCATTAAAAAGTACTCCTAAAGTCTACTGATTATTTCTGGGATGCTAGAGCTTGAGGAGAAAGGCATGTTGCAGAGTAACCGTTAATCAGCACTTGCTTCAAGAAAGTTTTTAACACCATTAATTTTTTTTCTTCAGGACTAACCCCCCGGTTTCTTGAGAAAGGGAACAGCTGGTTTATCTGCAGTTGCTCCTTTCACGTTTGGCTTATTTTCTGCTGGAGCAGGGGAAAAAAAAAACATGATCAGCATTTGAATTATCTTAATTACAACCATAGTTCTTTACCTCAGAAAAGTACAAATCTCACATGTTTGCACATGGAGAAACTTTGTCTATAGGTGTATATGTATTTGTTGTATATTTACATATCAAACATCTTCCAAATATTAGAATCCCTTTTTAAACTGTAAAAACTGTTTTCTATCTCTGTTTCTCTTCATTCAGGTAACAGAAGTTTAGTTGTATTAATTAGTGATTAGTCTTAGTTTTAGTGTTATTAGTTAGTCTTACATAATGACAATTCTTGTCCTGCATTTGCAGGTTTTGTAAAATAAATCAAGATATATATGTATACATATACATATATGCTCATAGAGCCACTTATGAAGGTTTCCATTATGAAGAGTCCTTATGATTGAAACCTAAATTTTAGATCGAGAGTTGATCAAACTTTTCAGTTGACAAAACACCTGCTACAGCAGAGGCCTAGGTTCTGTTGTTTCAATTATAACAGCTCCGTGACATACAGCTGCTTCCACTGCTTGTGTGAAATGCTGCTGTGTGGACAACTTGTGTTGGAAGCCCATACTTCTGAAGTCCTTTGAGTGGAATTTGAGGGCTAAGCTGGCCCCATTTGTGGCTTTACTGAAAAAGCTGTCAAGCCCATGCTTATAATATAGGAAAGGTTGTAGAAAGGCCGTTCAGGGTGAGTGTAGTTTGTGCTAGGAGGAAAGTCAATGTGGTTTGTATTTAAAGTGTTCTGCAGAACTCCTTCTCATCTATTTTAATGCGTATGTGAATTTTCCTTATCTAACAACATGAAGATACTGAGGCTTCACTTTGCTCCATTGTTCATTTAATTTAAATCAGGGTGGTTTTTTTCCCTAAGTATAATTATGTTAATTTTTATTTGCTTCTAGATGTTTAAAAGCATCATGAGTGATGTTGGTCCCCATTTTACATATATGAAACATAGCAAGGATCAGGCTTGTGACATTTTGGATTTGTTTTATATTGGTCTCATGCTCAATAATTTCTTCAAACAGGGTCGTAGAGCTGTTAAGGCAGGACATTATGCTGCTTGTCAGGAAGCAAAAGAAGAAATCAAGGTAACTTCCTGAAAATTTTTTCCTTGTTTTAATAAAGAAACAAATTAACTTAATAATTATGAATACTGAAGACTTGCCTATCTGCTGTACAGTCTTTAACTTAGTACTTCCATGCTTTTATAACCTGTCTGGGAACTTTTTGAAATAGAACTTACCTCCCCACATTTGGTATAGATAGGCAGATAGATATCTTCAGAAATAAAATACCAAACCGATTTTGGTTTTTTGCTTGAGAGAGGCAATGACTGGTGAAGACAAATATGAAAGTTTGTGTTATCTGTATTTTATATCTACTAATATTTACCTGACTCCTAGAGACATTCTGAAAACGTTTCTCAACGACCACTTCACGTGGAGGTTCTGCACGCTGATGTTATGGCTCACCAGAAATTTGCCTTGCGCCTTGGTTCTTGGCTGAACAAACTCATGAGCTATTCAAGTAAGCATAACTGATTTGTTACGATAATGCCATGTCAGTATTTGAATGACTAATTCTCTCAGAAAATGCCTTTATTAGTGTTATATATGACATTCCCTTATTAAAATACCTTCACATTCCTCCTAATTAATAAATAATACAACAGTATGAGTGCCAATTTCCATCAGTATGGTTATGAATAGCAGTACTTTTCTGTTCCTTCTTGCTAAAATAAAACATTTGTTTTGTTTAAGCTCTGTCTGTTCTTCTAGAAGTTTTATTATCTGGAGTTTCAGCATCACATGCCCTGTTTCAGTGACTTCACTTAAAAGCTGCTGTCCCCAGTGCTGGTGGGAAGCTGCAGAGCATCTCCATTGGTGAAAGCATACATCCTCTGCTTGAATTAATTCCCGCTTCAGATTTGATAGCTGAGATTAATTAGATACTATCAGTAAACCAAACAAAAGCCTTCATTTAAAAATTTATCCAGTAATGGAAAGTCGTATTTTAAGCTCTTGAACATTGCTCTGGTGTTTGATGATGCTCGTGATTTTAAAGAAGCCTTCTGAATCAACCTAACTTTGATTTCTGTTACTGGGTTTTGTCATACTTGTGATTTGCCAAACTCAAGTCATTACAAAATTTCTTTCCCCTGTACAAATATGCATCGCTGAAGCTCTGCTCACTGCTTATCCTCCTTCTTGACAGGACCAATCTGTTTGTCTGCTTTAGCCTCTTTTGTAACTTGGATAATAAAGTGAATTTCTTATTTATTTTTTTTCCCCTGAAGACTTATTTTCCAATCTTTCCTTTGAAATACCAGAATTATAAATCTTGGTAATACTTTACAATATTGTAGAGATTCTAGCTTTCTGTTCTTCTCAACTTTGCATATATTTCACAGATGGTATTTTCTTTCTGGTCTGAGTTCCTCAAACAATTCTTTTAATAGGTACAAACTTTTGGCTGGGTGGTTTATTTCAGGATTTCTGGTGAAAGTTCAATTTTTATCCAAGTGTTTCTTCTTAGATAATTTTTCTTATTTTCAGTTTTTATGAGATTACTCTATTTAAAACCCCAACTGACAGCTAATTATTCACCTCTTGACTTTATGTGGGTATAGAGAAGTTGGCGTCGCTGCTCCAGCAAATTCCCCCAAATTTTAGGTTTTTAAGCATTACCTTTTTAGCTGAGGAGAGAAGCTAAAACTAAAAAGGAGTCTCCCATGTTTGGTGTAGCATTGCGCATTAGGAGATTGTTACAGATGAACTGATACTTTAGTATGTTTTGTGAGAGTCTTCAAGCACAAAGACTGAAGTCTAACATTGCTGTCCTTGTTCTTCTGAATTATGTACGTAGATGCTTTAAGAGCCTGATGTTCTGTACTTAGCTTGAACTTTTGGTGGTCTGGTCATTCTTTTCCTGTTTTTACTTCAAGTGGTAGAACACAGATTAAGAAACATTCAATACTATTTATTTCCAGGTTGTTAGAAACTTGATTTATGACGCTTTGCTTTTCCTTTTGAAATTAGAAATATAAGAGCTCACTTCTGAGTGTTAATAACCCGTGGGTGACTCTGATCCCCAAAACTGCTTCAGCAAGTACTGTATTTACTGATAGGTGCAAGAAAAGATAAAATCATGTTTTGGAATTCTACAAAAGGCTGCCTTTTAGGGCCCAAGTTTACACAGGCATCAGTGTAGACTTTTGTAACCTGCGCATTTCTGTGCTCGCATAACGAGCTCTTCGTATGGATCTGCTTTGCAAAGCCGTCTGAATGCTTTTCATTTTAAAACAATCTTCTGCATCACTTACTAAATAGAGTAGGTAAGAAAAATTGGAAGAAATTAATAAGGAAAGAGTATATGGGAGTATGTTCACTAAGAAAAAATGGTTAAAAAATAATTAATACTTACGTGTCTTTTGCTTATTTTTTGAAGAATGGAGCTTGGTAATTCTCACTTTGTTGGCTCATATCATTTAATTATCAAAGCATTCTTGTACAAACATGTAGTTTTATCTCTATAGGTGACTTTCGCCAGATTTTTTGTCAAATATGTCTCAAAGAAGAAGCTGGATCTGAGAAGCCGTGCTTCATAAGCAGGTTGATGCTATGGGATGCAAAACTTCATAAAGGTTTGTTTATCCATTTTCCTATAAACTGAAGAAGCACATTAGTTTTTCATATGTGTAACAAATGTGCAACTCCACATGCTATGCAGGTGGAGTTACATTTCTTTATAGTTTTTATATTATGGGTTTTATAAGGCCTTTGGTTTTACAGTTGAGATAGGTGACATCTTGGGTATGTGTCTGCCTCTTAAATTTTCCTATTTTATTTATTTTGAATAATCTTTTCATAAGATTTGTAACTGAGTGGTGGTGGTAGGTCATAGGCTGAACTCGATGATCCAAGAGGTCTTTTCCAGCCTTAATTATTCTATGATTCTATTTAGCCTGACTGAGTGACTTAATGCTTACCCTGTGTTTTTAAATACATACCGATAAATGTTAAAAATAGAAGAAATATATTAATAACTTTGTTTGCATCCTTTGAAACCATTTCAAGGCGTGTAATGATTTTTAAAATGCACTTTATTAATCTACTCATCTTTTCCACAAAGCTGTGTCAGTATAATGAAGTGACGTGCGTTGTATTGGCTCTTCACAGGGGCAAGGAAGGTTCTTCATGAACTTATCTTCAGTAGTTTTTTCATGGAAATGGAATACAAAAAACTTTTTGCTGTGGAATTTGTGAAGGTAAATGGTTGGTTTTGTTGCAATATAAATAACTAATTTTCAACAAGCAGAGCTTCAACAATGAGCTCAGCCTTTATAGAGTGTATGAATTCCAGTATCATTGGTTTGTCCTGTATAATCACATAGGTGTCTATGTCCATTTTGAAGGCAGTGTTATTGCTCTGTGTATCTTTTGAAATAACAAATGAACTGCAACTGAAACTGGTCTTCAGTTTAAAAAGTTAGATACAATAGTTAAATACACAAAATGTAAGACCAAGAGGTTCTTGGTTTAGGGGGAGACTTTTAAATCCAAATAAAAGTGACTGAATTTCATGGTTTTCTCTGGACTGAAACAAAGCAAACACATTATTCAGTGTACGTGACTTTTTATAGACGGCTGTTGAGTAACTCTCCATTCAGTTCACTTGTTCTTATAATAAGATTATGTCTTTAATGATCCTTTTTTTTATTTTATTTTATTCCTTGGGGAAGATTTGTTTTAGGAGAAAAAAGAATACTTTGGTTCCAGTCTGGAAGAACAGTTAAATTTGTGCTTATCTTCAGTGTTAAGGCAGTGGGGCACTTACTGCAATTGCTTTTGTGCATTGAGGACATTGTGCCATTTTTGTCGTTTGAACTGCTTCTATTAGAAAGGAAGAAAAACATTGAGAATAATTCTTGCAGACAAAAAAAGCAAGCATTTTTAATGAACTCTTGTTTTAATTATTTAATTTCCCCGGTATTCTGTTTTCCTAGTATTACAAAACATTGCAAAAGGAATACATCAGCGATGATCATGACAGAGTTCTCTCTGTGACAGCACTCTCAGTTCAGATGTTCACGGTACCTACTCTGGTATGTACAGCCTGTCTCTACTAGAAATGTAAAATAAATTCGAGAATTGCCAGCAGTACCATCTTTGCAGACTGCTCTACTTGGCAGAGAGTCTTTATACATGCACAAATTGAAAATAAATAGTTTTCAGATTTGTTATGGTCAATATGAAAGCAGGAGCTTGAGTTTATGTGAAAACTCATTGCAGAAGACAGAGGGAATGCGAGGAAGTAGAAGTTCCAGGCAGCATCATTTTCTCCATTAACTTTCTGTGTTTATTTGCTGTTCGCATTTACCTTCATATGTAGCTTTAAAAACTTGGGAGAAAGGGTCAAAAAAACCCGATTCAATGTCTTTTTGTGTGGATGAAGTGTGTTAAATTCTGTGGGGGGAAAAAGTATACCTGTAGATTTTAAAGGTTATATGTTTCTAGGCTGAAATACTAATATAAAGTCCTTTTATAAATGTTATTTGTAGAAAAAAACCAATAACACATCAATTACAATAAAGCTGTGAGAGTGAACAAACGTGTTAAGCTGATAGCAATTGTGTTCATGCATGATAACAACTGTGGGCATTTTGGTAGCTTGGACTGTTTACAAATGCTTAAAGGAATTGCTAATCAGAGACTGTATTCAAAGGAAAAATTATTTTAACACTTTGTGGTGGGTTAACCTTGGCTAAGTGCCAGGTACCCACCAAGTTCCTCTGTCCCTCTCCCCCCGCCCAGTACACACACCTCCCTCAACAACAAAGGGGGAAGAGAATAAGATGGAATCAATTCACGGGATATGATAAAGGCAGTTTAATGAGAAAATTAGAAAGCAAAGCAAAACAATATATATATATTTTTTTTTATCACTACTTCCCATAACAGGCGATGTTCGGCCTCTCCCAGGAAGCACGGCTTGGACACGCGTAACGGTTGCTTTGGGGACAAATGTCTCCTGACACAAATGCCCACCCTCCTCCCCTTCTCCTCAAGCTTTTATACCTGAGCTGACGTCAGATGCTCTGGAATAGCTCTTTGGACAGTTTGGGTCAGCTGTCCTGACTGTGTCCCCTCCCAAGATCTTGTTCACCCCATCCCCCTGGTTGCTGTGCCAGCCCTGCTCAGCAGCAGTCACAACACTGGTGTCTTACCAAGCTATGGGGACACTAACTCCTGCCCAGCCAAACCCAATGCACAGTTCTCTTGAACAGAACTGGGAAGAAAAATTTCTTATTTTCTTCTTGCAGGCCCGACATCTTATTGAAGAACAAAATGTGATCACCACCATTACAGAGACGCTTCTAGAAGTGCTTCCAGAATACCTGGACAAAAATGACAAGTTCAACTTCCAAGGTTACAGTCAGGACAAACTGAACCGGGTATATGCAGTCATATTTGACCTCAGGTACGTGTAAAGCTGAAAAACTAGAGCAATTCTTAGAAAATTGACGGTAGGATGAGGTGTTTTCATTCAGGTATCTGATGATAAAACTGCTTTTAAAACAAACCCCAAACCAAACCCATCAAAAAAACCACACATGAAGTTTTGATGGTTTATTTTTCAGTAAAACCAAAGTTTTCAAATGCCAAAATTATGACAATTTTTGATGATTTTCACTGATATCATCCCATATAAAAAGTGCATTACTGAACAGAATATATTTACTGTAAGACTATGGGAAATTTGCCTTCTACTCATCATTCTGGGAAAGTTGTATAATTCTCATCTGCGTAGGATTTTCCACTTTTACAGGTCCTACATTACTCTGATAAACTGAATAACGTAAAGGCAAACCAACCCTAATAGCTTGGAATTTAAAAAAATCTGTTAATTTCAAGCAATGGAGTTTCACTAAGCATCTCTAATGTTTGGTGAAATTTTTAAGAAGAGTTTGAGATGGGGAGAGTGATGTGAAGTGATGATGCAGGTGATTGTTTTAATACAAAGAACACTTTAAATACCTGCTTAAGCAGAAGAGAATTCTGAGCAAGAGATGATAATATTTTCTTTGGCCACAGATATGTCTTAGTCAGCAAACCTACGTTATGGACAGACCGTCTGAGGGAGCGGTTTTTAGAAGGATTTGTTTCTTTCCTGAGGATTCTAACTTGCATGCAGGTACAACACATTTGAATAATTTCTTTGGAATAGGCTTCCGTAAAATATTTCAGCACTTCAGTTTGCTCATCTCTTTGTCCATAGTAATATTGCGGGTATAGACATGCAATTAAGATGGTAAATTCTTCAATCCCTGTCTTGGGTGGATGAAAACGTAACATTTATACAAGTAATATTCATCGGGTTTAGCTACTTGTAGCTGAACAACCTATATTTTCGCATTTTTTAATGGAATTTTTATATTGTTTTAAGCCTGTGATCCCTGATTTCGCTTGAATATTTTCTGGCATCTCCATTTCAGGGAATGGAGGAGATAAAAAGACAGATTGGTCAGCACATCGAGGTGGACCCTGACTGGGAAGCAGCTATTGCTATACAGATGCAGCTCAAGAACATTCTTTTAATGTTCCAGGAGTGGTGTGCCTGTGATGTAAGTATATCAATGCTCTGCGATTCTTACTTACCTACCTTTTGTGGATGTTCCCAAGACCTTTTCAAATAGCAACTTTTTAAAATACCTGTTGTTCAATACAAAACTCCCCAAAAAATGCGTCTGAAAGAATTAATCTGTGATGTGACAGAGAGAAGGGATCTCCGAAGCAAATCATCTTCAGCTGACAAAGCTGGACAGGGTGTCAGTCAAATCATACAGAGAAAATACTTCTCATAATTCAAGATTTTGAGAATTAGGTTCATGGTATCACCGTCAAGTTTTAAGGTTTTGAAACTTGTGGTGTTCTTTTTTAATTGCAGAAACTTTGCACTAACTTGGTAATTCCACTGCAAATTGTCCTAATCAGTGCTGGAGCTCATCCCTGTGCTGGGAAAAGGGAGGAAATCGTACAGTTTGTTAACTTAAAGATATTTTGAAGTGAACTTGTCTTTTTTTTTCAGTTGGGAGAGAAAGGAAGAGCTACAGCAGTTTAGGAACAAATTTCAGGAGCTTGTTGATCCAATATGCAAAATATTAAAATATCACAGCTTAAATAAGCACACAGATTTTTAGAGCTTTTGACAGAGCAGCTTTTTGGGACAGAAACATATTCTCAGTTAGCTTTAGTGGGTGCTCCCCTGCTCATACTTCTCACGATTAAGAAACAGGGTAGTAATTATATTGTGGTTTTTTAGTAACTGTTGTTTTTCTGACAGCATAAAGAGAGGAATTTCAATGTGTGTATATATGATTTTAAAATATAATGCCGTGCGTTTCTTTTAAATTCTAGGAAGAGCTGTTGCTCAAGGCCTATCGGGAATGTCATAAAGCTGTGATGAGGTGCAGCACAAACGGCCGCTC
>WEIS01072868.1:18075-28869 GCA_013389965.1 Todus mexicanus | reverse complement strand
AAGACATAAATGAGAGCAACTGGTGAAGCACTATGAGGAAAGACCAAGGCCTAATACCCTCCCTGCTTTCCCACCCCCTTGAGCCACATATTGTGGTGAGGAGTAAGCTCTCCATCAGCTGAAGCGAGGCACGGGCTGTGCCAGACATGATGTAGAGCAGGATTCTGTCCAAAGCTGAGGTGGTGGTGTGGGAAGAGAGGGAATTTGCTGCCCGCCTGAGTAGTAACTTGGGTAAGCAGATCCAGAGCGTGATAAAGCAGTTGGGAGATGAAGGGAGGGTGGCACTAAGTCTGTGTAGGTGAAATGCCTTTGTCTAGGCACTGAACCGCAAAACCCTCCCCATCTGATAGAAGTGTTCGGAAAGTGTGATCTAGGATCGAAGGCAGCTTTTTTAGTGTGTTGACTGTTACTGGCATGGGTTCCAGTGAGACTGACTGGTGGGATATGAGCTGTGATTGTTCCCCTGGATAAAACCATGATCTCTCTTGCAGGGGATTTTCCTTCCCACACTTGCTCAGAGGAGGAGGAGGATGATTCAGTCAGGCCAATGGCCTGTCACGCTTAGGGAAGCTGTAATGGGAACAGAATTGGGATCTTATTTCTCCATCCTCTTCCAGTGTCGCATCCTGTATGGGCAGGAACATGATTCTGGGTTATTGTGTAAACAAACCAGTTGGGTGAAATTACTCTTGAAAGACCCTGTTGGTACTCTGACCCCGAGCTCATTTATGAGCCCAGACCAAACCCAAAACTTACTGCAGGCTTGGGTCCAAATCCAGGAGTGGAATGGAAGTGGTTTCGTCAGACAACTTGGTTTTAGCTACCACAGCATCATCTAGGAAGCAGCCTGATGGGGTTCCTGTGCCAGTGTCCAGGTCCTTCCTTGTAACCTGAGGTTTTCTTGTGTATGTGGCTGCTCTAGCCTGATGTGGACAATGCGGTGGAAGCAGCGAAGGCAGCATTCCAGAGAGGATCTCCCTGGAGACAGATGGATGCCCTAAGCAGAGGACGACTCCTGCACAAGCTGGCTGATCTTCTCGAGCGAGACAGAGTCATCCTGGCGGTAAGTGCTGTGATCGGTGATAAACCAACAACCATTGCCTGATAACTCAGCTCCAACCCTCTGATTTTGCTTCATCCATATCTACCTGATGTTTTTCTTTTCTCTTTCTTTATGAAGGGCAGAAGGGTCCGTGCAGGAGTCATGGATTATCTCCCTTGTTCTGAAGGATAATTTTATCTCTCTTGTTCTGCAGGATGATTTTAGGGGCCTTAGAAGAAGGTTGTTGGTTCTTCTATATAGAGTTGACCTCTTCCCCAAAACTTTAGCTAGTTATTGAAGTGATTTCAGATATTATAAACATATTCTCTCTTAGTTTAAGTCATCAATGTTCGTAGCTGTCTTCCAGTTCTTATCTTAAAAACAAAACACAAAACAAAACCCACAAGCAACCACCAAACCTCAGAACAACCAACCAACAAACCTAAAACAACCAACAACAAAACAAACAAAACCCCAAACCACTACAAGGGACTCAGTCCTATATTACAAAAATGAAAGGCCAGTTTGACTTCTTTGCATATTGCTTCCCCTAAAGTGGGGGGCTGGAAAGAGAATCTTTCTCTTGCTGGATGTCATCCAAAGTTTAACATGTGTGTAAGTGGGAACTGTTTCTTTCCCTGCTCAATGTACTGGCTCAGGAAAATATCTTTATAGCCATGGAGCTGTGTTAACTTGGACTTCTGCGCTGCAGAACTATAGCTAATGATTCCCCATCCTGTCCTGAAGGAATCCTTCTGGTGCAGAACAAGGGGAGCAGGACCCCAGCTGACATGTGCTGTGCTTAGTAGAAGCTTTTAGACCTCATGGGTCTTGGGCGTCTTTCCAAATCACACCTCCAGCTCCTAGCATCTCTCAGCCTGGAGCAGCTAAGGTCTTGGACCCGAGCACTCACCAGTTCAATGCTGTACTTTGGCTCTGCTTATCTTCTGGGGAATGGCATTTATGACACTCAGTGCTGTTAGATACGTTGAAGTTCCTGAGCTGATGTCCCGCTGAAGTCAGTAGGACTTGACATATACGGGATGTGCTTATGAACCTGGACTTATGTGACTGTTTTGAGCTGGGTCTTTCTTCAGCACAGTGTCTCTTAAACACACAACAGCCCCCAGTTTCAGCAGGACAAAAGCGAAAAATCCAGGTCTGAAGGCAGTTCTGGCTAGCAAATAAAAGGGTGGAGGAGAAATATACGTGTGTGTATGTGTGTGTGTGAATACACCCTGCTCATTCTCAGTTCACTTTTTGATGTGGCTTCAAAGGACCCTCCTTTTTCCATAAGCCAGGACGCTACGGTCGAGCTCTCTGCTCTCTGTCTGATCTGGGAGGGCTTGTTTGGCACTGTTATTTTTCACTGCAGAAAACCAGCCATAGCTGCTTTGGCTGCACGCTAAGCAATGACTTATAAAAATCAGTTGTTTTAGCAGGGGTTCAGAGTGGATAACAATCCCAGTCATTCCAAGGGGAATGTCTGTTCGAGTGCTTGTTTGGACCCTAATGTCTGTGGAAGATGACAGGGTATGACTTCATATGTAAACAAAGATGTTTCAATCTACCAAGGGATAGTACTTCCTTTATGGATGTGCTGGCCATTTGCACCAACATCCCATTTAATGCCCTGAGCACAGAACAAAGCATTCCCTGAGCTAATGTCCAGAACAGCGAGGAGGACACAGGCCGAGACTGGACTTCATTTAGAGCTGCTCAGCATCAGTGCAGCTTTAGTGAAGCCACTTCTCCCTTGCCTTTGTCTCAGCACAGATCTGAACCCAAAGGTTACTTTACCAGAAACTCTAAAAAAATGTGTTTTCTATCATGCTGTGGACAAAAGAGGCTTTTCAGAGGTTAGTTCTAGTGCTATGAAGCAAAAAAAAAAAGAGAGATTTCCAAATAGAAGGAAAGTGGGTCTGACTGATTTCAGTGACACCATCTGGAATCCAGAACATCTGCATCGGAGGGTCAGTTACGGTGAAGTCATGACACTCACATCACTTCTGACCAGTGCCCCAGACCAGAGCCCTGCATCCCACCCACAGTCACCTTCTGGGGTCTTTTGGAAGATGCACTTTCATTGCAATCACTGAACAAAACAACTTCTGTGCCCGTCGCAGTTATGAGTCTAGTCTCCCTTCTACTTTATTTGTATTAACAAGCTCATTTCTTAAATACAAGAGGATGGAAGGAAACCCCATGTCCACTGCACGAGGCAAAATAAAGTTGCAAAGTTTCTCTAAAAGCTTTTCTGAAGAAGAAAATCCTTGACTTGTCTGACGATGCATGTAATTTGGTTTTTTTCAGACTCTGGAAACAATGGACACAGGAAAACCTTTTCTGCAGGCTTATTTCATTGACCTGGAAGGTTGTATAAAAACACTCCGATATTACGCTGGATGGGCTGATAAAATTCAGGGCAGAACCATCCCAGTGGGTAAGTTCCTTCAGACCCAGTTTCGGAGCTGGGATGGGAATCAGGCTTGAGGGGGTGGGATGGAGATGCATGGAAAGGTCAGATTCTGAAAACCTGCAAAACCAGCCTGCATTTCATTTCTACCTCAAGATGCGTTTCAAGTGGATGTGTTTCAAGATTTAAACTAATGGGAGAACAATGTGAATGCCTGGATAGATCTCTGGAAAATAATGGGTGGGCTCCATTGTTGTTTTTTTAGCAGAAAAATCGTTTCGGTTTTAAATTCAGACTAATTCTTAAAGAAAAAAACCCCACATGTTATAGGGGAGTTTATTCATTAGGTAGCACTGAAATGAATTACGATGCCAGAGTTATGAGGATAGAGGTTTCCAGGGAGAACTGTATGAAGGCAGCAGGGCTTGTGCTGTCCTAGATACCACAGGGAAGATGGGATGATGTGGAATCCCCGAGTGTCTCCCACCTCACTGACGTTCCTGCATCTCTGGCAGCGCTGGCTCACAGATGTTTAGAGAGATCATGTAGTGGTTTTTCTTACCATTTATTAAAGAGAAGGTTTGAGGTGTTGACTCCTCTCAGGAGCCAAAGCACTGAGCTCTTGGAGAGATCCTGTCAAGTTTTCTGACACTTGAAAGAGGTTTTTCAGAATGTTTTACAGGCTGCAGAGCCAGAGGGGTCACACCGCCCAGTGGTGGCAGGGACAGAGAGAACGCTTTGGCTCAGTTTTATAAGTTCAAGTGTGGTTTGGGGGAGAACACGTTGAGACAGTGGACGTCGATGTTGCACGATGAGCAGTGTGGTGTGTTTTCAAAACCAGCCTGTTTTGTCCCTGTGTGGGGATGATCATGGAGATTGTGTGAAGGACAGGGACTGCAGACAAGAATTAGTCACCAGAGGAAGGGCCCTGAAGGGCTGTGCAGGCAGCGAAGAGAACAACATCACTCATATAAACTGAGATCTGTCACCCTTGCTTGGAGTAATGGGAAGCTTTGCTTGCCTGGATGCTGCTTGTTTGTCCTGATTTGAGATCACGTCCAAAAAACTGTGATTAGAAATGTTTGTCTTTTCCATCAGATCTTCCCAAGCAAACTAGGTTTTCAGATAGAATGAATCTGTAAGGAAAATGTTCTTCCTGCAGCAGTATTTTAATGATGAATGGAACTACTTTAGTCCCAGAGCTTCATCTTCTTGTGATTTCTTGTGCAATTCCCGTTACACCAAATATGATTCTGCACAAAATGGGTTTAAAATCTCTTCCCCTCAGGGAGACAAGTCCCTTGCTTTTCTCAGTGAGACACAATCTGAATGAAATTTGTGCTTCTCTTCAGTGTGCTAGGGAGTTACCCTCCCTTTAGCCTCAATGCAGGGAGCTGGCAGAAGGAATTGAACCCCTGGTTTTAAAAGGCTGAGCTGTGACTGTGAGCAGTGTTTGGGTTTTGAGCTAACACAAGATCTGTTCTCAAGCAGATCTTCATCTGCCTGGTTGTCCCAGAGATGAGATGAGCAGACGTAGAGTTCTTGCTCTAACATGGTTTTAGTTCTGGCCCCAGCCTGTTATCGTGCAATCATCCTGCACTTTCTGCAGAAGCTTTTGACTCCTTTGTCTTCTGTTCTTTTGTCTTGCAGATGAAAATTTTGTCTGTTTCACCAGGCACGAACCGATGGGTGTCTGTGGAGCTATAACTCCAGTAAGTAGCAGCGACGGTGCCCTGCATCTCCCTTAGAGCTGGAAGTAGTCCACGTGCACTCCCCAGCTTATCCTGCAGCCGTTCGCTTCCTAGCGAAGCACAGCTGTTCTGCAGGGAACTCCCACCGCAGTGGCCTGATGTAGTTCCTTGATTTACCCCCATGCCAATTGCTCTTGGCAACGCAAAGTGCTCTGCAATGGATGGGTGGGTCGCCTAAGCAGATGCTCTGCTCCTCTCTGAGGCTGACACCAGTCACCAGAGACGAGTCAGAGCTCTCTGACTCTTGCACTGCTGGGACAACCATCTCGTCATGACGTGTGCTAGCTTTTTGCTGCCTCGTGCTGATGCATAGTTTTGAGTTTTGAATCATGCCCGTTATTAATAACCCCTTGGCTGTTCTCTGAGCTTTCTGTGATTAAATCTCCCTTTAATAGAGCTTTCTTTTCCTTGAGGTCTCCTTCTCTGCAGAGGGGACAGTGTGGCTAGTTCTTGGAATGCCTCCACTTTTAGTGTGTGTTGCTTGCTCTGTTTAAAGAGACAACCAGGAAGACTTTACAGCTACGTGGGAGACGTAGTTAATTCCTCTCTAGCTGGAAAATGCCTTGAACATGGTGTCCTACAGGCCATGAGGCAAACGGTGGTGTGCCAAGATTCTCTGTTTGGATACTTGGATCAGTAAGAGTCCGTGGAAGAGTTTGACCTTTGGGATGAGGTTATAGGAGAGACTGAAAGCAATGCTTGTGGATTTGCTGGATCTACCTTGGGAATACCAGGCCTGGACCAGTTCCCAAAGATATCTGGGGAAATTTTGCTTTTCCTTCAGCAGTGATAAGATGGCACGGTCTATTTAGCAATGTCAGGGTGAGGCAGAGTGGGAGATGGTTGGTGCTGGTTATCAGATGTTTGACTTGATTACTTCTACGCAACTTTTCTGGCTGAACAAGCGATGTGGCCGGTCGTGAGCAACTAGAATTTGTGACTTAAGATCAAAATGTCAGGTTCCTCATGTTGATCACTAATTAAAAGGTATCTCCTGGTCACATTTCAGCCACTTTTGGCATTCAGCAACACTTTTGCAAACGATCCCTTTAGAAGCCCACCTGTAGGATGCTTTAGAGAGCCACTACAAGGGGACACAGTGGGACTTCTAAAAATTCACATTGACCCTATGCCAGCAATAAATACAAGAGAAATTATAGGACCAAATTTGACTCAAATTCAACACTGTTTGTAAAAAGGATGATTGGGGTCAACAAAACCATATCTTGTCTTCAGTTTGCTTCAAACAAATCCCCATCATTTGTTTTTCCAGTTTGATCTCTGCCAGCAGCAGCCTGTGGGTTTGTATATTCCTAGTTGATTTGAAGAGATTCTGTCGCTATTCTGCTTATGTCTTCCTAGACCAATTAACAATCCTCCCTTTTTCCTGTGGCTTGGCTATATTTAAACCCATGTTCTTAGCCAAGGAAGTTCTTAGAAGGTGCAGCATATGGCTGAGCTAAAGCTCAGGTGATGTCATGAGGCAGCCCTGGAGTCCTTTACTGTTCCTCTCACCAGTCGTTCTGCTACAGAAAGCTCCTAATGGACTTATGTCATGCTCTGAAAGTGTAGAAAAGTAGCGTAGGTGTGGATGGCTCAAGCTGCAAAGTCAGGCCTTCATGAAGGCTTAGGAGAAAAAGACAAATGGGCCAATTGTGGGATGTGCCTGCTGGAGAAAATCACTGAAATGAAACAGGTCTGGGAAAGAGGGAGAAGTGAATTGAAGAATGGCCCATTAGGCTAAATTCTGCTTTGTCTCGGGGCTGCTGGGTTAGAACAGAACTCATCTCTTAAAAGCTACACTGCTAATTTATTTCTAAGTGTGAATTTGTGGATTCCTAACATATTTGGCTGCTTTGTTGATAGCTGAAGGCCCTTGGCTTGAGCCTTGACAAGAAGTCCCCTTACTGTTGGCCTGCTTCCATCATCCCTAAAGCAGCATTAATTATTTTTAATGAAGAAATCCTTTCTGCTGCCAAATGACCTTTCTGAAATTCAGCGTGAGCTAGATTTTCCACTTCTTGCTTAGGCTCCAAGATCTACAAATACACATGACCGTGAAAGAGATTAGCACAGAGGAAACTGATGTGGACTGGTTCCTAATTCCAAATAAGAAAAACTAATTGGAAAGGAGCAATTTACGATTTGAAGGGAGTAGAAGACCTCCTCTGGATTTCTGTGACTGAAAACCCCACTGCAGTTCCCTAGTTAAAAACCAGGAATTGAATGATGTTGTGTAACCCCTCACTAACTCAGCCAACACCGAACGCAGAAAAACTCTTTTTTATTTTCCAATGAGCAGTTGCACTCTCTAATTCCCCCCCGTAAGGACGCCGTACAAAAGCGTTTGATTCATCAGGACGCTGCCTCTGACACCATTGCAGTGAACAGCCAAAACCCTACACAAAGTGTGATCAAACTCCTGTAAAGAATGAGGTCACCTCGTGCAGAGGTTTGCCCAACATACAGGATTAGCTTGAGGACTGCCAGGGGGAAATCAGGGAACTTAGACTCCGTACTCCAAGCAAACACAGCACTCTAAGCAGCCACTTCTCTTTGTGGCTGTCCTCCCAGTTGCTTCTTCCTCCCCAAAACTGTGTGAAGGTGGAGAAAGATGCTGCGTGGAAGTGAGTAGGTGACTGTGGTGGGCTGATCTAACCAGCCTTGTGTTCTTGCAGTGGAACTTCCCGTTGCTAATGCTGGTTTGGAAGATGGCACCAGCGCTGTGCTGTGGAAACACTTTGGTTATTAAGCCAGCTGAACAAACTCCTCTCACGTCGCTCTACATTGGCTCGCTGATCAAGGAGGTAAGGAAATCTGAACATCCCGTCGAGGTGCTGTTCTTTTAAGGTCGTAAGCAAGGCTCTCATTTGAATGGGCTGCGTAGGGGTTTTTTAGGTTTTAAAGATGTTAAAGCCTGACAAAGCAAAGTGAGAACAACCTCTGTCTTCAGTCTTTCCTTTCTCAGGCTGTCGTGACTGGCAGTGGCAGGCTGGGAGGTAGCAAAGATCACAAAACCTGTAGTGGTTTTTTTTTCTTCTTTCTCAGGAAGAAATGGTGCTTTTATTCCTCAGCCTTGTCTTCCCCTCTCCCAAATGAGGCAAAGACTATAGCTCAGTTTTATTAGACAATGGGACAAGAAAAGGGTGTGATTAGGCAGCAGGGTTGTGTGCATTTTTAAGTGGGATAATTCAAACCAAGACAGAGAGCCATGGGAAACAATTCTTCACAATTTCTGCGGTTCGTAGAACAATTTAGCTATGTCTGGCCCATAAAGGCAACTCGATACTGGCACAAAGGGAAGATCGTTGGTCGGGATTTCAAAATGTTGATTTAGGGCTCGTCAGGTAGGATCTCAGGTGCCCTCAGATCTATTGCTCATGCAGAGGTGGTGGGAGGTGCACGGTACCTTCCAGGGCTGGTCAGTACATCAGTTTTCTATAGCTACGTATGTGACTAATTGTGAAGAAAACTAAAAGCTGAGCTTTTGCCTCTCAGCTGGAAGTGTCTGTTTGTTAGGCTTAGTCTAATACCAATGACGATTTTGTCTGTTCTTGGCTTCGCCTGGGAGAAAATAGAAAGACATGTTAATAATGGACATTTAGAGCTCCTCTGTCAGGAAAGGCGGTGCAAAAATTCTACCAGTTAAGTATCTCCTGCAGTTAATTGACTTAATAAGATTACACAAGCCGAGTGAACATAGGGTGCAGTTCTCATGGCTTCTACTTAGACAAAGCACTGCTTTTTTCACTGACATACAGCTCCCCAAACACAGGCATAGAATTCCCCCCCAAAAAAACCACTCAGTCCTGGTGAAATTGATGTTTTGAGCTGAAATTCTAAGCTGCCTGTTTCTCACAGTTGTCCTTCAAGGCAGAAATGCAATTAGAGCAGAATAATTTTATTTGAAGATGCTCCTTTCTCCACCCAAAATTAGCTAAATTCTTTGCAGTTTTTTTCAGAAGAATTAAGTTAAAGTTGTCTTTCTTTTTTAATCTTTAAAAGGATGCAGATGATGTTAACGCACGAGCAAAGCTGTGTGTTAGGTTCAACGAAATAATTTTGAGCCAACCAAAATATTTTGGCTGTCATTTTTGCTGAAAAACAGAGAAAACCTTTTGGCTCAGGGTGATCAGAACCAATTTTTTTGCTTCCTTGTGGCTTTGCTGCTGCCTCCAAACACCATTACTTGCACAGTTTGACACGCAGCATTTTCTAGAAAACTCATTAGCCAAGATGCAAACTCCAGGAAACTCAATTTTATCATTGTCACATCCACAGACGGCCTTTCAATTTATGAAAAGAATAAAATAGAGAAAAAAAAATCTTGCAAAGGTAACTTTTTTCAAGATAGTACATACTGAGCCATGTTTTTCTATGTTAGGAAGGAGCACTTACTGAGATTTTTATATTAAAGAGCTGCCAGAAATGAAGTGAACATTTAATATCCTGCAAGTCCATTGTTAGAAATTCCAGGGAAAACAACCTTGTGCAATCAGTGGTAGGGGAGGGCTAGCCTAGGAGGGCGCAATCCTTGAAACTCTTGTTTCAGGAAGTAAAGACGGGCCAGCAAGTCCCACACTTCTCCTCGCACTAGAATTTCACCTAAAGTTTTGCCGTTTGTCTCCTTGGCAAAATTACTAGTTGGCTAATCTAGGTTGTAAATGTGGTGGAAACTGGCATAAGTCTGTTACCATCTGCTCTTGTATTCCTGTTTTATTAGCCCCATCATCAAGTGAGGTTTTACTGACTTCTTAATCCCTCTGGCCCCTGAAGAACCACAAACGTCAACCTTTGTTCAAAACAAACTTTCATTCAGTTACCCCTTGGCTCCAGCTGCACAGCAGTAGCTGGGGGCCAAGTTTGGCCAAAAGACTCGCTCTCTTTTGACTTGAAACTGGGACTCCTCCAAGAATTCGTACTGAAACTTGGCATTTCCTAAGCATGGCTGTTACTTTCACCCACGTCTGCTCCAGCTGGTAGCACGCAGCCATGTTACTGGAAAGTCTGGAAAGCAGCTCTGTATCTGGTATGGGCTCCTTGTCTCTAACGTGCAACTCGTAATTGCAAGGAGTAAGTGCAACTAATTCAAGCTTCCTGAGAACTGAACTGCTGCTCTCAGGAGCGCAGATCAGTTCCAGAGTGCTCCAAATCTCTCTCTACACAGCTGTACTTCACCTCTGTTTTAGGTGGGTTTCCCTCCAGGTGTGGTGAACATTGTGCCAGGCTACGGCCCTACAGCTGGAGCTGCTATTTCGACCCATCACAGCATTGATAAAATTGCTTTTACTGGATCCACAAAGGTAGGTGATGGATTTCTCATGAAACACCTACTGTTTCCCTTTGCGTTCTCTTACCATCCGCATAAGACTCGACCAATGAAATGTCGATGAGTTCTGTATCGCCAGCACCGTTTTCCATCATGTTCCATGTGACTGGATTTCTCAAGAGTGTTTGGGATTTGTCTAATTCGGGTCCTTGTGCTTGTGATAATCCCGCATCTCTGTTAGCTGGGTTTTACCAGACCACCACATTTCTATAAGAACTGTAAGAGATGCTCTGACGTGAGGTAAGACAGTCTACAG
>WEIS01072868.1:0-11285 GCA_013389965.1 Todus mexicanus | reverse complement strand
ACATTTTCCTCATGCAGTAGCGTGTATCACATGTTGTCTTGGGTAGCATCTTAACACACGAGAGAACGCGAGCACCAAGTACGGGCTGTCCACGGTGCACGTGATGCGCGCATCTGCGTGGCAGGAGATGTGCTCTTCTCTGTTTCCGCTGTGTACCAGAAGTACCCCAAGGACACCCTCCTGAAGCTTTGATATTTGTCTAAAAGCATGAAAACTTGGATTGCGTGTGGCCAGGATTAACTGGGGACAGGATATAGTCTGTAATCTGGAGGAGTCGAGTGTGGAACACTCCATGTAAACAGCCCCAGCTGGCAACTGGCCCTCCTGAAATAAAACCAGATGCTTGAGGAGGGGTGTTGATCCAGTACAATCATCTGGAGATACCTGACATTCCAAATAACCTGCCAGGCTAGCAGGGCACCTTGAACCAGCGGGTAGAGTCTTTCATTTAATCACCTCAATGAATTTGTTGAGGTTTTTGTTAACATCTCCCCAAGTCTTTTACCATCTGCAGTGTGCTGCGACGAGGTGTTTAATCGCTTGGTTGTACATCATGCGAATAGCTGCATATTTTCAGAGCATGGTTTAATGGCTATGATAACGTTGGGTAGATGGTTGGACTTGGCTGTTTCTAACCTTAATGATTCTGTCGTTCTATTCTATGATTCTGTGTCTGCCTGAAACTTGATGGTACCTGCAGAATGCTGCTGTATGTGGAGCACAAAAGAAAGATCAGCACTGATCAGAAGCGCTCTGGGCTTCTGAAGCTCTTCACAGAACATGACCCACGGTGCTTGTGGAGTAGGTGATGTCTCCTCCAAGTCCTGGTACGGGGCTGCACAGCCGTGTGGCTTCAATGTCCTGTAACAGGGCTGGATCCGTGAAAGATGACTCTGATTTTAAAAGTATGGCTTCAGTGCAGCAGTTGTTCTAAAGTCACCTCACTAATAGGGCTTATTTTTGATAAACTTGATAGTTTGTATACCCTGATTCTCCCTCCCTTGTGCTGATTCTGTTGTTCAGATCCCTTGCTGAACCAGCTGAGGTTGCTAGCCCAGCAAAACCCATCTCGGGCTGTTCTCGTGGTGCTCCTGAGCTAAATCAGTGCATGGAGAAGGTGAGGAAGTCCCAGAGCTGGAGCGAGGAGAGCCGTGGGAGTGCAGATCCAGGATATGGAGGAAGGGAAAGCAAAGAGACCTCCTCCACATGGCAGCAAACAGTTAGATCAGATTAAGCTATTAAGTGGAACTTCACCTTCTGTTTTCTGTGGCTCAGGGCTATGCCCATGTCTTGTCTTTCAGCCTGGTTATTACCTGACAGTTGTATCACAGGATGAGATGTGAACCTGCCCACTCTGACAGTGCCCCTGGGCCATGTACCTTGACTCCCATCTCTGGAACAGTGATAATAAAAGTGCTGCTGTCTCTTTCTTTTCCCTTTGTATCTGACAGATCGACCAAAAACAGTTTGATAAAATCCTGGAGCTGATAGAAAGTGGGAAGAAGGAAGGGGCTAAGCTGGAGTGTGGGGGTCTGGCCATTGAAGACAGAGGCCTGTTTATAAAACCCACTGTGTTTTCGGAGGTCACCGACAACATGCGTATCGCCAAAGAAGAGGTACGATACAAGTAACCTGGACCTTTATATGCATTTAGTACTGGAAATTGGAAGGAAATGAAGTATATAGTCACGGTTTGAAGTGAAAACCTGAGAGGAGAACAGAAGTTTCACTTATTTCAGTGTCCTAACAACAGCCTAATACTGAAATCTGTTCTACTAATGATGTATTTGCCAGGTGATCTTCAATTTGGGGTGTATGTGTGTGGGAACAGGAATTGAGAGGAGAAGTGGGAGAGCAGAAAACGCAAAGAACCCGTCAAAATGTTATATTGGCAATTTTTGTGCAATTAATAGGTGTCTGTTTGCCTGCCCTTTCTAATGCCTTGCCACTTTCCCCCATTTTGTTTAGTTTTCCTAAGAGGAAACCCTATGAGTCACTGGACAATAAAAAAACCCAGATAAAAATCCAGATAGCAGATAATACCACCCTAAAGCTTTTAGATGTCTTTTCAGAACTTTATATCGTGTAAAACATAAGCCCATGCTTTACCTAGATACAGCTGCTCTAAAAGCTGCTTCTGAATAAGAACCAGTGGTGATGGAAGGGTTTCTGACTGAACCCTCTATTTTAAACATAAATAACTGAATTAAAACAACCAAATCTGTGGCAGACTGGAGCAATTCTGTTTTCTTTGTCCTGATGTTTGAATGTTTTCCAAAGATGGCATTAAGCTCTCCTCCTCTACGCAGGCAGATGGGCTGTGTGTCGTGTGCTCTTCCATACCTCCTCCTGAGGACTCTCAGAATTGCTCACCTCTGGTACTTGCTGATTCAAAGTGACAGAGGACAGTAGGATCATAGAATGGTTTGGCTTGCAAGGGACCTTTCAAGCTCATCTAGTCCAACCCCCCTACGGGGAGCAGGGACAGCTTCAACCAGAGCAGGTTGTTCAGAGCCCCGTGTTCTTGCTCCACTACTTGCTAAAAAAGGAGTTGCTTTATTGCAGAAAGGTGGGACAAGAACTCCGGGACCTGAAGCTGGTGAGGAGGAAAGGAATGGCCCTGCTATACTGCCACAGGCGAACTTTTCTCAAGTAACATTAGCGTCTGAAATAATCCCAGATTCCGTTCTGGTGGTGAACACCCCCGAGGCTGACCATTTTTTTCCTATATGAAAACACGACTGAAGCCAGCAAAGTCCAGATCTAATACTCTGGCTTTCATTATTCATAGGCAGAAAAGTTGAACAAGCTGCATGTGATTAGATCCTGTGATACTCCTTTGAAATAGAAGTTAATCTACCTTTCGTCATGTTCCCCAATGGAAAATAAGTAGTTGCCAAGCTCTAACTGGCACTTGTATTTCATAGTTTAGCCTAGTGCTTTTTATGGGGCTGCTTACTCTCCACTCCTGGCAAAATGTTTAGATGTCTCAGATCTGCCACAGAACCTCTAAGGAACCTGGGAAAGATATCAGTCAGTCTGGGCATGAGTTACATTCTAAAAATAGAGGCAGTAAGAGCTGAAAATCCCATGACAGGCCTTTTTTTTTAATGAACTGACTCCAAATCCCAAGTCATGATTCATGAAGCTTATCCAGTTTCATTCATTTGCAGTTTTGTTGCAAATGCACGTTCATCCCTTGCTAAGATCAAGGCTCCAGTTTAACACCAGCAGCTCCCAAAACGAAGACATCTAGAAACACCTGTATGCGCCAAAAGCCAGGCAAACTGCTTAGCTTGGCCAGCAAGGTGGCACCAGTGGGACCGTATCTCACCTTCCGAGGGGGTTTCTTATCCTGCAAGACTATGCAGGCCAGAAAAGAACCCCACCTTTGATACTGAACTTGATGAGAGACTCCGTCCCAGAAGTTGGGAAGTACTGTGGGTGCCAGCTGCCTCTATGCTGGCAACCTGGGGAGCCAAGTTTGTGGTCAGACACGTGTGGTAAATGCACTGCATGCAAATAAACTGCGTGCAACGACAGAATCAGAGTTGCAAGCAAGGAAGAAAACTTGCAGTGTTTGAAATATATTAATTACTTGGTGAGTAAACACAACTCTGAGTTCAAAAGGAGAGTCGTAAATGGAGTAAAGATGAATCATTTGAAACTCGTCCAGATCTGACTCTGCTTATTTTGATTGTTTCAGACGATCCATTAGTTGTTGGATCTTACCATCTATTAACTGCTCCTGCCCGTCACTGTACGTCCTTTGAAGTCAGTTTAATGAGTAATTTTTAAAAGACTCTGTCAGTGACTTCTAGAAAGCTGGAAAGAACATTTTAAACAGAGAATCCAAACAAAGCATCTGATTCCGATTACTCCAAAATGACCATGATTAGCAAATGCTTCCCTGTACTAATGTTTAATTGATACGCGCAGATTTTTGGGCCGGTTCAGCCTATTATGAAGTTCAAGAGTATAGAAGAGGTCATAAAAAGAGCCAACAGCACCGAGTACGGACTCACAGCTGCAGTGTTCACGAAGAACCTGGACAGAGCATTAACGCTCGCTTCTGCACTGCAATCGGGAACCGTCTGGTAAGCAGCGTGGGACCAGAGGTTGGGCTGGGATTTTCTGTCCTGTGAGGGGAGAGGGATGATTCAGAATCATGTGTAAGTGCTGGACGTAAGATGTGTTAGTGGTCTGCTTAGTTCTTGATCCTCTGCTCAGAAGCAGCATCCATTCATGGCAATAAGGTGGTGAGCAATGGAGTTTGTTCATTCAGTCGATGTGATTCTTTGTCTGAAAGACTCTCAGAATGTAGGGGTTGTAGTAAGTTGCACCAGGCATGATGCCTTTCGAAATCCTGTGTGTAGAGGAAAGCAATTCTTACCATCTTTAGGCAGCATCAGATGGGGTCTGGGATGCACAAATCAGTACGGACAGTAGATGGCATTGCACCACTGTCAGAAAGATCAGTAGCGATTTTCGCTTACAAAACTTCTTGGTTTATGTTAGAAGGATTTTAAAGATGGAATCCTGATTTACGGGGGTTTTTTCCCTGCTCAAGATTGGAATTTGAGCTGATGTCTGATTTTGATGCATCCAGAGGATTGATTTCAAGAGCTGGTGCTGGAAGAATCTGCCTCTGAGTATTATTTACATAAAAATGGGACATTGGGCTTGAAGGACACATGCTGCACATCAGCACCAAGCCATACCTGTCTCTGTTCAGCCACTTGATCTTACTGAGATGTTGAGGAAATATTTGCATCAGCTTTTCCTACCTAGTGTCCGTAGAAATGGGCCTGTGCGTGGGCCTGTGCTTTCGTTTTACCACGACACAATTGTGTAATGCAGTCCAACTTCTTTTTCTATACCTGGAAGTGAGTGACGGGGCCTCCTTGTGAGTGTTTCAGCAGACTTCCGAGTAACCATGTTCATTTCAGAATATGCTTCATTAAACTAGGGAATATGCTGGACTATTTATTTTAAGCATGGCTCTGAGCAGAGCATAAAATCCAGCGCGAGCAGGAGTGTCTTAGCCATAAGACACTCTGAAGTGAGACGCAGGTCATGCTGAGGACCGCTCAAATGTTTCTTGTTTCTGTAGCAAAAGAAGATTTCATTGCTAAAATCTGATTTCTGAAGTGAATGAATTGTATAACGAGAAATCTGCCAGATTTCAGCATTTTTTATATTGTTGGTGTTATCATCTTGCTTCTCCTCAGGTGCTGAGTTGTCTTTCTTTTAACAATTGCTGGTTTTATTGTAGGATCAACTGTTACAACGCACTCTATGCACAGGCTCCTTTTGGTGGCTTCAAAATGTCAGGCAACGGCAGAGAACTGTAAGTTTTGCTCTACGTTCTGTTTGTACATGGATGGCAAGTGTGATAACAATCGTGACTCAGGGAAAATGTGGAATTGACTTTTAAACCATCAGGCTTGGAGGGTGCTGCCCAGGGAGGTGCTAAACCAGTACGGTGTGGATGGAAAGCACAGATGTGAGAACATAAGGGGTGCCTTCAGGAGTACCTTCAGCTGCTTTATAAGCTCTTAAGAGCTCCAGTTCAATCAATTCCACTTGCAGACATTTTTCCTTACCAGTTAAGATTTTTAGATCAAGGGAAAATAGTGGCACCTTGGCTGCAGACTCTGGTATCCACCCCAAACCTCCTCTATCTAGATATGGCAGTATCTGGGCCTCTGTTGACTGGTGGGAAATCAGAGCTCTTCCCGCCTCTAACTTTCTAACGGTGGAGCTAGAACAAGGAACGATGTCCAAGATCATTCTACCTCCCACCATCCAGGCTTGTTACTAAATTACAGAAGGACCCTCTGTCCCTCTTCCCCAACCTGACCTGTTGCAGAACGGCCACCAGAGGTTCTAGCCCTAAGTAGTTACTAATGCAGAAATTATTAAACCAAAGTCACCCTGTAAGTCAGAGGTAAAGGTGAGAATTTGCTTTACATCTTAATTTTCTCCTTGTGTAGGAGAGAGGCAGGTTTTATTATACCATTTGGAAGACTCCTCAGAGGAATCTAATACCTCTTTTCTTTCACAAACCAGAAGATTTGTTTCCAGGAACCATTTCCAGTAGCTGTTCTGGTGCATCTGCTACTCTGGGACATTCAGATGCTGCACAGGCTAAGCACAGTGAAGGAATGAATCCTCAAATGGGACATATATATTAAGACCTTATGGTTTACTTTGTCTGACTGCCTGGTTAATTAAAGGATGTCAGGGGTTATCCCTTGGGCAAGGCATGGGAATAGAGCCAGGTTCCACCAACCAAGACGTAATGCAGTGGTGGGATCTGTCATCAAGTATGTGTTTCTGGAGCAATGATGCCCTCTTGATTATATGGCATCTTATAGATAGAAGCTTATTTTCAGTGAAAAAGTAGCTTTAATTGCTGTCTAAGCAATGATAACTATGTTGACTTGGATGTTTGTTCTGTGGGTTCTCACAATAGTACCCACTTTTCACTAGGTGGAGAGTAGCAAGGTATTATCTTGTGCGTTACTGTGAGTGTTCCATGTTTCTTTTACAACAGGGTGGAGCTGTGTGTAGTCCTGTGCGTGTACTTAGCGGTTATTAGAAGTGGTGGGTCAAACTGATAGCTGGTGTGAGTTCACAAGTTTTAATGGCCTGGTGTCACCTACAGCAGCTGTCAGTCCATGGCTAAAATGCACTTGTGTAAACAGCTTTTATCTTAGGGAATGACATGCCACCATTGTTTGTCCCTTTCCCTCCTCTTTCTTCTTTTCCAGCGGTGAATATGCTTTGGCAGAATATACCGAAGTGAAAACAGTCACCATTAAACTCTCCCAGAAGAGTCCATGAAACCAGAAGGCCTAAAAATGCTGACACTCTGAATGTGACATTTGGGGGACGTGTTCAAGGGGGAGGGGAGGGGTAGGAAGGGAAATGGAAACACCTAACTTCATTCCTCTGGAAACACTGAATCTACTGGACTCTGTTTTGTCAACTGGCTCTTCGAAAACCGATTTAACTGACCCTGCTGGCAGCAGAGCAGGCACTCGTCCTGTGCCAGTCCCTGGCTCTACATCTGTCTGCTACCTGTGACTAAAATGCTGGTCGGTCACAGTGTTTGCAGGACATCTGCTTTCAAATTGTCCCCTTGAAGGATGTGGACATCAGTGGCATGTTAGAGAGACTTCTGGTACTATCAGCATGGACGGTTACACACCACCTGAGGCGTGTGGGTTTCACTTGGCACCAGTGGACTCGAGGGGTAGGGTTACTACAACTTGCCTGAAGTTGGTGGAGTTTGCGTGAAGATTGCAGCTGGAGTTTGGAAAGGGAGTACGAGCTGTCGTGGAAGGATCTGGAAAGAAATTCTCTTTGAAAGAGCTATCTTGGTCTCTCTAAAGATTCAAGCGTTCTCCGTGTTGGTGATATTCTAGCCCTGAATGAGATTTGTGGGAGTTTCCTAGAGGACTCCTTTGGGGCCAGCATTTCACCCTAACAGAGCTAGACTTTTAAAGTGCCCTTGGAACCTGATGTTTTGGTGTGTACGCGTTACACGTACTGCGAACGCAGGTTACCAACTTGCAAATCCTTCTGGCTCCGAATGAGTCACAACTGTATCTCAAACCTTCACTACAGCACTTTTCGCAAGGGGATTTTGCACTGTACTTACCATGATGACACCGAGTTGAGTGCTAAGCACGTAGCATGGTAAATACCCCACAGACCATCCCACTCCAGTCCTTCTGACCTGGGAGAGAGAGCAGAAGAGCTGCAAGAAGCTGTCCTGCTCCCTCTTTCTCTGTAACCTTCAGGCTATGTGAACATCTCTTCATTTTTTTGGAGCCAGAGCTATTATTATGACAGTAAAACTTAAAAGCTCTTCTCACTGCTTCTTTATCCCGTATGAATGTAGCTTAACATAAAATTCTGGAAGTACAGGTGCTCCCAAGGAAGAAAGGGCAGGTGCTCCCAAGCACCCACTGAGTACTTAAGCTGTGGGTGTACAAACCAGTTACAAAGGAATAAGCTACGGCTGGGCTTAAATGTGTCAGCAGCTTTGTAGTAGTTGCCCTCGTGAGTGCTGTCATCTTGTGGCAAGCACAGAGTAGCAGAATCTTCTCAAAAGAATTAACTGCCTTGAATTGTCTCTTGCTTACAGTTGTAGAAACATCCATAGAGTGGCTGTCACACCAAGTTCACGCCTTGGTATCTCCTGCAGTAACTTCTTTGCACGCCCAGACATTACTCTGAGATGAACGACAAGCCACGTGCTGGCTTCAATTCCTGGGCTTGCTACTTTCCCTCCTCCTCCTCCTGATTCTGTACTGGAGAACTACTGCCAAACGTACAGCAAGTTCCGTGTTCACAGGAGCTCTAAGTATCCAGGCGTCAGTGGTGGCAGCTTGTTAGGGAGTTCAGCTGATCTCGCTGGGATTGTCCTCTGAGAGCAAACAGAGAGAGGTTCCTTGTGGCCTATCAACAGATCTTCACGTAGCACCGCTGAAGATTGCCGCCTGGAGTTTTGCAGATATCAGGGCTCAAAGTCTAACCTCTATTCTCCGATACAAGCAAGGATTTAACCGGTACCATCCATTGCTCAGAGACATACCCAATCAGTAGCAAGTTCCGTTGCAGGAGCAGACCTTTTTTTGGAGGAGGAAGGAAGGTGGGTGGCGATAAATAAGGAAAAAGTTTGCATGAGCCTAAACTTCCTTATTAGTCAGCTGGCGAACGTTGAAATCGCACTTCAACGTTCCTTAACTTCTTCAATGACATACCTCCAACAGTTGGGTGCAACTAGGTGCCTGTCTTCCCAGGGGTGCGTGACGGGTGAAGCTCCCCATCCAGTGAAGAAAACGTCCTCCCTTCCCCATGAAAGGCCAAACAGGAACATTGTAAATAAGTCTATTTTTGTGCAAACATCTTTTCGGACAAACCTTTTACTTTTGCCTGTTTAAGGGTTTTCTCAGGCTGCAGTCAGAGAGTAGGGAGGGAAGGCAAATAGTAAAACGCTGGTTATCTTGATGTATCTCTGTATTAATTTTTTATAAACAGTGGTTGAGGCGGAAATCATCTGAAATTCTGAAAATCGTAGTATTCTGGCTTTACATGTATCATATATATTTTACCTTTGGGGGTTATTTTTCCCTTCTCAAGTTTTTAAAAAGTCAGCATATCTCTTCTTGTATAAATCAGGGTTTGACTCTACACACTGAATTTTCTAAGTTATATAACACTAGACACTAACTTTAAAATAACCCCTTAGAGGGTATATATTCCTTCATTGCACAGTAAGGCTTTCATATGAAATACTACTTTTTTTTAAAAAAAAAAAAAAGAAACAACCAACAAACTATATTTATAAATTAGGATACAGTTAATCTAATGTATTTTTATAGCTAAAGGTACATGAAAACGCTATGTTTAAACCTCATGTATATATTTAGACTATGGGTATCTTTTTTTTGTAACAGTTCTTGTTCCTAATAAATGTTTAACTTTGTGAAGTGGTTTCTAAATGCTGCGTGTTGATATTGCCCAGAAAGGGGCCCAAAAAGGTGTAAGAAAGGCCTGGGTAAGAGCCAGGCTGTAAGGCATAAGACAGCAGGTGAGTAAGAGGTGGAAAAGGTGTTAAAAAGAGGTAATGCTACTACAGCTGCTGCTAAAAGCAGGTTAATGGGGACCTGAGCAGAGGTAAAAGCAGCAGTAAAGCCCTGTGTCTCCAGGACTGCATCAAAGCAGCAGCCCTTCTGTGAATGGATATGGCTTTTTTCACCCTCAAGCCATCATCAGAGACCCATTTCTTGGGAAGAAAACCCCACATAATTTACAAAATCCTTATGAATAACAAAGCAAAAGACGTGCCAAAAAAACCCGTCTTTTCTTAGCAGGAAAAATACAGCAGTACTCGGCTTGAGAGAGGCTGCTGCTACCTGGAGCCAAACAGGTTTGTTATGGGGAAAAGCTGCGCAGGGCTCCAAGGTGCCAGCTGGAGCACAGAGCGTCGGAAGAGGCAAGGCAACCTCGCTTGGCTTCTCCAGAAAGGAGCAAACCTCACGCTGCTGCCATCTGGGGAAAGGAGGAACTTTTCGAAGCAAGAGATCTGGGATCAACCCTGCTCCGGGTAAGGGCAGGTGTCTGCCAAGGGGAGACGGGTGCTGGTGCGATGGTGCACACACGTCACCATCTCTGGACGAGTTCCTGTATGCCTTAGTCTAGGTGATCCTGCTCTAGTGGGTGGATTGGACTAGATGATCTTTCAAGGTCCCTTCCAATCCCTGACATTGTGATTCTGTGAAAGGTCATTTAGATGTGTTAGGAGATATGGTTTAGGGGTGAACTTTGCAGAGCAGGGTTGATGGTTGGACTCAATGATCCCAAGGGTCTTTTCCAACCTCAAAGGTTCTGATTTAGGATGGTACAACCTGAGATCTGGAAGACAGACTATAACTTTTAAGCAAGCACAGCTGCATCAAAGCAATAGATAAGGAGGAGACCCATGGGGTGCATTGTTACCCTGTAGAGTAGATAACAGGACTCTAGAGGCTTGAAAACCAGCCTAGACCAGCTCTGCAGTTAATCAGGCATGACAGCTTGGGGGTTTTTCACCAAAAATGAAAACTAAACCCTGAGGAAGACTTCAGGCCTTCATCGGAAGAGACCACCAGAGGGGACACAGAGACCACCACCACATGAAACTGTGCATGCGATGTAGGGGCGGAGATTATGTTAATGAATTCTTAGAATTTAATGCATCTGTATGTGAATTCTGGGAAATGTTATGAATACGTATGTAATAGTTTGATAAATAGAGTTCTAGTGCTTTAGATCGGTGCACGTTAGGAGGAGCTCTCCCCCACGCTGCCTGACGCCACAGTGAAGAATGCCTGCTTAATAACACTTAGCCGTTATTGAGTTTTCTCCGTTTCAATCCTATATGCCGACGAGGCCATCCAGACAACCCCACTGGAGCTCCCACAACTCCCTTAGTCTGTTTTTTTTCCTTTAAACCCCCCAAATCCACAGAGCATCGAGCCCGCCTCGGGGCTCTCTGAGGAGCAGGAGCGCCCTGCTCGGTGATGGGGGAGCTGGGGAAAGATCCCATGAAGGCAGGGGGTGGAATTTGGGACCTCAGGGACATCATCTGGAGGGGCTGTCCCGTACCCCTGATCTCAGGGGGCACTAAACCAGCGGAGGGGCCGGGCCAGGCGCTGCCCCGGGCTGGGCCCGGGGGCGGAGGAGGCGCAGCCGCTGCCCTCGCTCCTTTTCCTTCCTTCCTCCCTCCC
>WEIS01072857.1:0-21936 GCA_013389965.1 Todus mexicanus | reverse complement strand
ATGAATGAATGAATGAACGAATAAATAAATAAATATAAAGGAGGCTATTACTTGGGAAAAAGCAAGAGAATGGGTCTTGCATTCATACAACAGGATGTAGATACTGGTGGTGTGTAATACTCCACTTCTGGGAGCTGGGCTACCCTCAGTTCACAGTGGCAAGAGGTGTGTCCAGGCACAAGATGCAAAGCATGGCATGTCAAGCGTACAGAGCAGGTCAGTTAGAAGTGGTGTTATGCAGCTGGGAGCACCTCCTCACCAGGCAGCACAAGGGATAAAGGACAGGCACAGAAGAGAGGAAGAGGGCTACTGATGGTGGATTGTCACTGCAGTCCTTCCAAAGACTGAAAGGCAGACAAGAAGAGGCTGACAGGTAGAAGAACCAGCACCTGAACAACTTACAAAGGACACAGGAGCAGCTTGGATAACACCAAGCTGGGCTGTAAGAATGTTCCCACAGCAGAGTCAAAGCACTGGGCGAGCAGGCAAGTGTGGCTGCAGGCACTAAACACCTCGTCAAGCAACAGGATGAAGCAATACAGGAATGCTGAGAAGAGGAAGGAAGGATTTAAATCAGAAACCAGTTTTTGTAGTGGCATGATGTTAGGACAAAAGTGGTTGGTAACCAGTGGGGAAAAAAACACTGCCACAAAAAGTAAATAGAAATGAAGTATTCTGTTACAGTTTTGGGGCATTTCAACCCTTAGGGGATATTCATGTAAATGAATCTTGTGTCTATTCTGTCAGAGAACACAAATTAATAGCACATGAGGAAATAAGAACCAACAATTTTAAAACCCCAGATGAAATCAAACCACACAAATCAGATCCCATTATAGGTTTCAGAATCATACTCCAAATCAGAGAGAATTTTGCTTTTGTAAATAAAGTTGTTAAAAATGACTCTATATTAGGGTGAGTGCTTTGAACTTACCTCCTGAAACGTATGAGCTGTTTGGAGCACGGTGAGGTTTTTTTTGATTGTGCTTATCACCACATAAAGCTGAAAGGTCTGCAAATACAGTTTATTTGGAGAGCATGTGAAGGTTTGATTGATCTCAGAGCTCTGTTGGCATAGACACTTTCCAAAGTGTGCTTCCAGGAAAACATAGTTGACTGTTCAATGCTACCACCATAAGGGCTGTATCATTCCCTTAAAAGCTAACAGCACTTCTGCTTAGCTATGATCCTAAACAACGTGTAAAGTTGAACTGTGAGAGGCAATACCATTCCTGAATATGTGCGCATCTCCAAATACTGAAAAGATGCCAAAATTTAGACTAGTACAGAAGTAAATAAAATAAATAAAATAAATAAAAAAAAAAGAAGTAACCCCCCAAAGTTTCAATAATATAAGAAGTTACCACGATAAAGAGAAATCACTCTTGATATCAACACTATTGGGAATCCAAATATCTGGAATTTACCTGCTGCCATGTCATCTGCTCATCGAAATCGCAACACGGGGTGGGTTTTTTTGTCTCCTTGTCACCGAACTCTGGGTTTCCACTAGCTCACACTTCCAAAGTCTTTAGAGGTGATAAGAAAGCAAGATGATTACAAGAAAGAAGATTTTTGCTTGGCCAGTTGAACCCTGGATTTGGAGATCTAAATTGCCTGAGACTAATCTCAATTACCTAACTCACTTCTAATGAGAGTGAGTTACAATGTTTAGTCTGGATCTGAATGGCTTTCAGTCTGTGAAAGGCATGCTTTGCATGCTTTGCATCCTCAGAGGGGATACACAGTTCCAGAGAAGAGGAACTCAGATTCAGCCCCTATCTACACTAGCCATATTGGTACCCAGGTACCTTACCTTGCTTATCTGTCTTTAGAGGTCTTTGTTCAGCAAGAGAGCATCACTTCAGTCTTTCTACAGCTTGTTAGGTTGTTTACGATCCTACTCATCCTGCTGTTGAAAATGCTTTTTTCCACTTCCCAGTGTGAAGGTACAACATGCTGTTACTGTTTACAGCAAATAGGCTAGCATGACTATGCAAGCTAAGGAGGAACATACATGCACCGGTATATTTGCTGTAATATTTTCATAGAAACTTGAATATATAAAATTTTTTAATAGTTTTGATGTCAAAATAGGTCATTTTGTTAAGGAAAAGAGCTCAGAATGAATTTGTAGAAAATATTGTGAAAGAAGTAACATGAAAATGTGACCTGCTGTTAATAACTTCTTAAAGAACTGGTCTAATTTTAGTGAGCTCTTAGAGGAACATAATACTGCCGAGTCTATTTGGAGGTAGTATATTCTTTCCAGAAAAGAACAGCTTAAGTAAAGGTAAAAGCTTAGTGCAAGTTAAAAGCCTGAAAATGACATTCTGGACAAATTACTTCCAATTTCATTTGTACCTATAGAACTCACCCTGTGAGCCACTTTACAAAGATGTGGTCCAGCATTGAAGGAAAAAACAGACTTGCAGACTTCAAAATCCATCACTGAGACTTGGAACAGGAGGCTGCTCTTTGAAGTTATGAAATTACATGCAGATATTTAAAGCCTATATGTTGCTTTTTGTCCTGCCTTTAGAACTCACCCTGCCTGCTCCCAGCATATGTGTGTATACGCATGTGTGAATTAAAACATGTTACCCCCTCTTGGTAATATAAAAACCCTTGTCCATGAATGTATTAAAAGGACTTTGATATCTGTCATAAAATCATAGAATAATCAAGGCTAACGGGACCTCTGGAGATCATTTGATCCAACACCTTTCTCAAAGTCAGGTCAGGTAACTGAAGCTTTGTGCAACCTAGTTCTGAGTGTCTCAGAGGCTGGAGATCCCTCAGCCTCACTGGGCAACACAGTGCAGTGTTTGATCACACTCGTTGAGATTAATTTCTTTTCTTATATCTAACCAGAATGTCCATTACAATAACTTGGATGTGTTGCCTCTTGTCTTTTTGCTGTGCAATACTTAAATGTAGAGGAAAAATTCTTCTGTCTAACTCTACGCACACCTATCCATGTTACAAGGCAGGGAGAATGAAGATATTTTCTGGCTATTACAGTTTCTTTTTGCAGGCTGCCCTAAATTAAATTATACAGTCAATTCTCCATTATCAGAAAGTAATGGCTGAATTAAATGTTTTTTATTGATGCATCACATTGGCATTCAGATATGGGATTTCCCTTGCCTCAAGGCTGCGTTCACAAGGATTAATGTGTCTTCATTTCTATGGTAGAAATACACTAGATTCTTGAAGTTTCTGAGAAATATGAGGAACTAGTGATATTCATTCATTCTCTGCTTTGTCCTTAAAACATATGTGGCAGGCCTGTAAGCAGCGAAGTAGCTAGTTACTAGTTGTAAATGTATTCATATTGGTGGATATATAGGTAGACCGCGTGGAAGGGAGATCACTGTACATCCTTAATCTAGACTGTCTTGCTTAATTTCTATTTAACTGAGTTCGAAAGAGAGTCTGAGTTAATATCTTTTGTTTAAAAATTAAGAATTCTATTAATCATAATAATTTTTATACCCACAGGTAAATAATAAATTAGATGGCTACCTCGATATTACATCTAGATGATTAGGAAACGTTGTTATCAAAGATTAAGGTTGGGAGCGGAGGTAGACTGAGACTACTGCCAAAATCCACACTCAGTGCTTGCATTGGACATTAGCTTCGGATGTCTATGTTCTATCTGAGGCTGCAATCCCCCACGCCCTAGCCAACACCACAAGTTTTTCTGGTAAAGTTCTTGGGCACCTGCAGTTACGCTTGTGTGTGTGGTCAGAATCACCTTTCAGTTTAGACAGAACAACTCCATATCCATCTTATTATCAAGTCTGAGTGAAAACCTCCAGAATGGCTTTCCGCTGCTTAAATCTCCACATTTGCTCCACTTTGCCTCAGATCACAGTTGATGTCTACAGTGATAGGAACCACTTTAATTTAAAAACAATACTGGAGGAGAAGCTACTAATGGGTGACCTCCACTCCATCTAAAAGCCCTCAAACACTGATGAGAATTCACACACATTTCTCATGGGCTGAGGCAGGGTGCAGCTCTGCGCTGAGTCATTTTCCCTTTGGTAGGTCCCTAGATGCAGGCACTTCCTCATGTTCACAGAGGCGAAAGCTACCCTGCATAATCCTGTATTCATCGCAGCGTATGAGCAAGCACCCACAAAGGTGCTCTGAATCGGTGACGGCACTCATCTAGCTCATCTAGCTCATCCCACAGAAACTTCTCCACATGGTTCATTGCTGATCCAGCTCCAAGAGAGACTTGGGCTGTAAAACCCCACCTCCTGATAATAGCAACCTTCATATTACAGGGAGGTCAGGGTTAAATGTCAAAATCCTGAGACGGGGAACCCCCATGAAATAGTTGGTGGATGGCTATCACAATTTCTAATCTATTCTGAGGTGTCTGCCTCTACCTACGAGCTGTGCAAGGGGTCAGGGGCAGTCCCCAGGCTGTTTGGCTGGATGCCCAAGGAACACATTGGCATCCCCCTGACATTCCCATCGGCCTAGCCCTAAGTGACTTGAATATGGACATACAGACTGGGGGCAGAGCAGAAAATGCAACTTAGGTCCTCAGCATCCTGTGCTGCGCCCTAATCTTATAGATACCATGTCCTAACTACCTTATCACCCTCAGTTTTGTATGCCAAAATTGGTAAGCTTCAGGTAGCCTTCACAGCTTCAGCGCAGAATCATTTGTCTGGTACTCGCTAGAGGGAGCCCAAGTGGTCCCAGCAGTGCTGAAGAAGAGAGACATCGATTTAAAGGCAGAGACCAGCAGTGCTGCTCTTTTCCCAACTTGGTTTAAGTCACTAGTGATCTTAGTCCCTTAGTCTCTTTCCTAGATTTGGGATTTTTTTTATACAAACTGTAGTTGGGGAAGGGAGACTTTCAGAGTACTGTCTGAAGAGAATCTTGCATTTTATAAAGACCAGATCAATGAAATACTAACATGGTGTCCTGGTTTCAGCTGGGTTGGGGCTAATTCCCACACCCAGCTGCTGGCCTAATCAGCTGGGAAGGAGCTGCAGTTGGGAAGGGCCCCAAGTTGTGGTAAACAACCCAACCAGACGATGGGATATTGGCTAGCGTAGGTGTCATGCCCCTTATTTAAGGGGAGGGCTGGCCTAGGCTAGCAACTATCTTCTGTGTGGGGCTTGAGTCTGCAGCCAGTGAAGGGGCAGATCTGTGGTTTGGCTGTAGATAAGCCTCATGGCCCCTGTTACTTGCTTTGCATGTTATTCCATCAGCATTACTGTTGGGTTTTTTATCTCTTTGTGTTCTATTAATCTGTCCTTATCTCAACCTACAGAGTCTTTTTTCTTTTTCTTTCTTCCCAATTCTCCTTCCCATCCCACAGCAGGGGGTGTGGAGGTAGGCTGGGGGAGGGTGAGCTCTAGATGAACAGCTTTGTAGTGTTTAGTTGCTAGTAGATGTTAAAAACCACAACACGTGGTCAACTGAGCTCTGGTCCAAACATTGTTGACTGAGGTGAAATAGCACAAGACTAGCAGCTGTATAGATGTTCCCTTAAACATCACCCTGACCATGTGCACAATGCAATGTTAACATGTTCAGACACTCTTCCACACCTTGAGACAGAGGGCTTAAATCCTATTTACAGAGTGGTGCAATGAGGGGATGACCTCCTCCCCAGGCTCCTAAGTCATGGTGGCTAGAGGGGAAGAGTTCAGCCTACCGATGGAGATATGGATGAGGAATGTGAAGCAGTTAGGATGGACTTCAACCAGTAGTACTACTGATAGAGTGCACATTCCAAAGGATTATTCAAGATGCGACGTGGCCCTGTTTTTCCTTCTCTTCTTTGTTCCACTGGCCACTGCTGCTGTAACTTATTCTGGCACCTAAAGAAACAAACCCAGAGTTGCTGCAATGTGGGGAGATGGGCATGAGTTGGGGAACCATGGAGTGAGACATTCTGTTAACCAGAAGGAAGGTCAGGATGTAGGCACCCTAGCATAGATCATGGCAGAAGTGGCTTGAGCATCATGAGATCCCAGAAGGCAGGGTGTGCCCCCATGGCATGGGTCAAACATGCAAGAACATTACAAATTGGAGGTTCCTTGAGGGCTTGGAGTTGCCAGCACTGCACGAACCTACCATTAGTTTTACCACGTTTTACTCATTTGCTTGGGCTCTTGCTACACTTTCCTTTCCTGTTTGAAGAGGCTTGTTTAATTTTGCTAACAACTCAATGAAGATAAGGCCCATGTGTGTAATAACAGACTAAAATTAAACTTCAAACAAATTATCTGTTAGGATTTAGGAAAATCTTATCTAGGGAGGAATTAATCCTTGCTGCTTGTTTGGGGGCTTTAGCAGGCCACTGGGGATTTGAAAGAGAAGGCTTTTTCAGTCTGGCACGTACACAGCAGCTGGAGCGACGTGCATAATTCTGAGGATATGCTAAAAAACTCCAACAAACAAAAAACCAAACCCTCAAAAAACACCTAAACATCTGAAATGTGTCCTGAGCTGACTGTAAATGAAATGCAGGTGCTGTACATCATCAGCTGTCACTGTCAAAGCCCTCATCTCCTTGTGACTAATGTCCCTGCTTCCTTCGTCATTGCTTATCAGGACAATTCTGTAAACTGTCTCTTAAGCTCTGGTGCTCCATGCTGCGTGGTTTGGAAACTAGCCATTGCACCCTTCCAGTGATGAGAGGTTGCTCGGAGAAGAAGCTGATGCTTAATCCAGCCTATTAATCAAGTTTACAGAGAGGGGGCAAGAAGTGCCTGTGGGGGTTACCTCACTGAAAAATTCTCACGTGTCAGAGTGCTGTTGGGAATGGGACTAGAGGTGAGGCTGGCAGAGACTGGGTAAAGTCAGCCCCGCTTGAATGCTGCCCCCCCATGATGGTTTGAGGGATGTAGTGCCAGGCATGATTTCAGGCTAACACTTTAGCCCTGTTTCACTCACCTGCAAGTAATATCCATGATGCTAATGACAAAGACAGGAAGGCCTTTGGAAACACCTTCTTATCCTCTTATCACAGATACACTTCAAATTTCCATTAGTGAGAGATTCCTGGTGAAAGTCTTTCATCGTTTTCTCTTCCATCTATTTTTTCTTTTATTTTTTTTTTTTCCATCTTGGGTATCTACACCAGTTGTAGGGCGAAAGAGCAGTAGGAAGAGGCAACAAGGGAGAAATGGAGCTCTAACAGGCAGGAGGAGATAAATGGCTGCTCTTTGGAAGCATAAACTAAACCAATAGTCAGGAAAATCATGTGGGAAAATCTCCAATGTTTACTATTTTGTGGTTTTTGTACGTGTATTTTTCTTCCAGTTCTGGGGGCACAGATTATGCAGGGTTCAGAGTAAAAAGCCCTCTCAGGACTGTGCAGCAGTACAAGAAGAGAAGCAACCTGAAAACACTCTCATTTCTGTTAACCTCAACTACACAATGGGGCAAGATGCAAATCTTAGGTAGAAATATTAGTTGCCTGAACTCTGCAGAGGTTTTCACTGAATCTGTTGTGTATTTCACTGCTGTCTTCAGAATATTTGACTACATTGCCATGCTATGGTTCAGGCTCCTTACAACAACCTAACAAGTAACAGAATGGTCTAACTCTGCATCCTGAAACCTCAGAAGACTGAATGCACCCACTGTGGGTGTCCAGAACATCTGGCTGCTTTCCCTGAAGCTGTGAATGAAGAGGAATGTCTTGCCTGTGGGAAGTTAATGCAGTCAGAAGCTCAGAACACATCAGCAAAGCATGTACAAATAAAGAGCAAAAGATCCTTTCCTTCTCTTTGGTGTAGGTTCTTTCCCACCCAGGCAGATAATAGCTTTTTGGCTGCTGCCTCCCCAGCTACTCTTCCCTCCTTGCAATTTGCAGCAGTAGTCCTTTGGTATTTGCAGGTCTGTTTTGCATTTCAAGGGCTCCAAGTCACTGCTTGGCCTACCTTAATAATGCAATTTATTAGGAAGATATACAGATGAGAACTCATGGAATTTCAGCTCTGTTCCCCTCCCCAGCCAGCACTGTCTCTCACTGCAGAGATGCAGGTTTGCATCATTGCTGCATCCTGTCTCTAACCATGGATTGCATCGAGCAGAGGACCTCAGAGAGCTTAGTTTGATGTGGTCTGAATGGTCAGAAACCACCTCTCCCTGAAGAACAGGACTCTTTCCACTCCCTGAGCTGCTCATGACCCCACGTTGCTTATCATAAATCTCAGGTGTCAACAGAGGAACTGAGGATAGGTTGACTAAGCAAGGAAAGATCTTTGAAATAACCTGTTCGCTTTCATTACAAAGAGTCAGAAGCAAAAAAGGAGCACCCCTTCATTACCTCTGAAGCTTCTGGCAAGGACTAAAGCACAGCGTCACACCTCCAGCAGCGCAGTGGTGCTGAGCATTGTGGAGACGTGAGGATCTACCAGCCCAGAAGTGCTATGTTGGTGCAGTACTCGATCTCAGCCACCCACTCCTGTTGGGTGGGCAAACCTCCCTGCCTTACCACTCCTCCTGGTCCCCAGTAGTCACAACCCAATCACATTGATTAAACATGGTGCTCTTGCTGTTTCTCTTGCCTACCTCATAATTCACTGAGAGGTAAACTAAACACAACTTGCACGAGCTGAAGTCATTCTTTCATGCCATTTCTTGAAAGGCATCTAGCAACCTGCTGGTAATCGCTACCTGCACAGTCTTTCTCAGTATGCAGCCAAGCAGGACAAGGCAGAAATCCATCGAGATAATGCAGTCTTTTTTCTGTCCAGCCTTTAACTGGGCAGACAGGTCACTACTGAGCAATCTCTAGTCCATGCAAAAGGAGTATGTTATCTTGGCAACACTTCAAATGTCTGCTGACCTGAAGAGTGAAAGACTAGAGACAAGAGGTTAAATACTTTGGTGTGCTGAACACATAGTGTAATAGCTCCTTTTTACCTTTCTGAAATTTCCACCTTTATCTCCTGTACAGCTCTTGACAATAAATGTCATATGTTTTATGGTAATAGATACTACTAGCAAAAGGCAAATACATTTTCAGAGGATTTAATTTGTTGCCATGGGAAGCAATGCAAATAATTTGGGGTTAAATACAAAGAGACAAAAGAAAGCTGTCTTGTTAAAGTAAACACAATCTTATTGCTTTGCATTCAGACTTAGAAGGTTCATGAATATCCTTGTTTTCTGTAACCTTGCAAGTTATTGAAAAAGATCTTTCATTTGCTTCTACTCTTTGCAATTTCCTTAGATATTCTATTTCCTTGCATCTGCAGAAATGGAGCTGTTTTCCTTGTGCTTGACAAGCCATCAACATCTGCATGTGCAAGATTTCTGTGAGAAGAAACAGTGGGGGAAAAAAAAAGGAAGATAGAAACCTTTCCTAATCAATTTTCCTTTGATTTTCATACACTTGTGTAATAGGATGTATCCAGCGGTGGATTGTTCTGAAAATATATTTAAACTGAGCAAATTCAGATTTGATTTGTTGACACTAGAGACCAAACTTAGTGACAGAAGTAGTCTGTCTTGCTCAGAAGCTGCCTCAGACTGAAGCTGCGTACTCCTTGCAGGAGTATATTTGTATCTTCATAGAGGAACCAGGTGGAAGACTGGTCTTGATGTGAGAACACGAAACAAAAATACAGAATTATGCAGGTGTGATACCCACTGGAGGTAGTGCCCATAACTGAAGGGTTTCCAGCCAGCACACTGAAGTGGCACATTTGAGAACCTACTCAAGGGCACGTTGCAGAAAGAGTGGAGTGCTGAAAGGTGCTGTGAGCATTCAGGCATCCTTTCTGCTTTCCCACACAGAATGGTTTGTAACTCTGTGCTGTGCCTTGGTTTCCTGGTGATGACAACTGTCAGGTTTTACCAAATAAGGGAAGACCCAAATCGCATCTTTATGAATGGGAACAAAATTCCTCCCAGTTTCTCTTGCTGAATTGTTCATGTAAATCAGGTACTTCTGACTGAAATTTGCTTTGTATAAAAATAACCTGCAGGAGCAGTTACCACACACTGTGCCCTCTCCAGGTGGGAGGAGCTGCTCCCCAAGGAGCTCCCATCCCCATTTTCTGTTACTCAGAGAACTTCTCATCCTGCTTACATCACTTGGGCTTTTGCACAAAGACCCACACACCCTTGGATGCTGCCTGTGCCCAGCAACAACACATAATTTCCAAGGAATGAAAGGAGTTGCTTATTTGTTCTTATTTCCAAGTGCAGGTTTTGGGGGGCCCAGGACTGGGATGCCAGATCCTGTCTCCCCTACGGAGAGGGGCCAATAAATTGTTCTCCTTAGCCCACTTATGGGGAGACCCTGGCAGCAACTCATGACCTACTTCAGATCAGAAGGTTTGCAAAAGACCATCTTCTTGTTGTTGTTATGATAATTTTTACAGTGTTTACCTCAAGGTCACAGTATTCATGGCTAACTCCAGATAGCTGGTCTGCTTGGGTTGACAGGGAAGATGTTGAGCTAGCTCCAGTGTAGGCAAGTGAAGTACATCGCAGAAGAAAGCCACGGATGAGCTCAAGATGTTTTCGGTGAAGACAAACTTCATGCCTTTGGCTGCAGTTGGGAGCAGTAGGAGTGACTCACTCTGTTCCCTAAATTATACCGCTGCGTGGGGCACGCATCACACATTAGCAAGCTCCCAGTTATTCCAGAAGTTAGTATGCTGTGCCAACTCATTACTTCCTAAATAGCTTCAGTGTCAGTGCTAAGTGGTGACTTAACTGACTGCTGACATTCAACACAAGGTCGCTAAGCTAAGTCTATACTTAGGAGCACTTTGGTGCTGCAAATGACATGGAAGTAATTTCATCTATACACATTTTGACGAGGATAAGAGGAACAGTGGATTAAATATTCTTAGAATGACTGGATTTTTTCTGTGCAAGTGGTTATAAGTAGTGTATTTCTTTTTTGCTCTCCTTCCATAGCAAGGACTTAAACATAAGGGCAAAAAAGAGCAGGAGGAAATACTCTTTTACTGTGAGGGTGACTGAGCACTGGCACAGGTTGCCTGGAGAGGTTGTGGAGTCTCCATCCTTGGAGATTAAAACCTTCTGAACATGATCCTGAGCAACTGACTGTAAGTGACCCTGCCTGAGCACAGGCTTTAGACCTGATGACCTCCAGAGGTCCCTTCCCACCTCAGCTGTTCTGTGATTCTGACACTTTTCTGTTTTGGCTCAGGTCGCGATCTGACGGCCTTTCCAATACCTTGTGCCTTGTCTCTGCTGATCCTTCCTATTACAGGCCTGATCAACATGGACAAAGAAGGTAGAAGACAAAATTAATATTCAGCTCAACTCTAAATGAAGCGTGGAGAAGGTGTCTCAGGAAAGCAAACGCTAAAACCTCCACGAGTAAGGAATTGAATAACAGCTGAAAAGTGAACATTTCTGCATTTTTTCCTAAGGAATGTGGTATGCCTCCACTGATACTGCAGTGAATGTGCTGGAACGTGACCAGAGGAGAGCTACTAAGCTCGTGAGGGGTTTAGAGAACAAGTTGTATGAGGAGAGGCTGAGGGAGCTGGGCATGTTTAGTTTGGAGACGAGGAGGCTGAGGGGGGACCTCATTGCCCTCTACAACTATCTGAAAGGAGGTTGTAGAGAGGTGGGTGTTGACCTCTTCTCCTTAGTAACTAATGACCGAACCAGAGGAAATGGTCTTAAGTTGCAGCAGGGGAGATTTAGAATAGATATTAGGAAGAAATTCTTTACACAAAGAGTGGTGAGGCACTGGAACAGCCTTCCCAGGGAGATGGTTGAGTCACCATCCCTGGAGGCATTTAAGAAATGTGTAGACATGGTACTTCAGGACATGCTTTAGACGTAGGCATGTAGGGGGTTATTTCATGTTTTTCGAACTTGTGTTCGATCAGGGTATTTAGGTTTCTGTTGTTGTGGGGTATGATTGGACTCAGTGATCCAGGAGATCCTTTCCAACCATGAATATTCTGTGATTTCTCACCGCAGAGAGCTCTTCTTGACTTGCACAGCTCTCTTTACGGTCCATATATTGCAAATGGATTTTTCCCTCCCAGTGCTCACTGAAGAGGATCTCTCTGAAAGGCCCAGTGCCTATGGTCAGATGACAAAGATGCGTACAGCTCCACCTGGCAGCCTGGAGCTTTCAGCATTGTCATTAACTCCCAAATTCAAAGGTTGAGTCTAATCCCCCTACCCCTATAGCTCTCAGCACATCAGCAAGTAACCTGTTCCCAACTGCATCCCCCTCCTGCCCCTTGCTACAAATCTCTGCCTATCCTAAAGCTCCAGGCATTTTAGAAATATTTCCTGCAGCCCCAAGCAACATGACAGAGGCCACCAGTACCATGTTCAAAGTCCTGGTCACATTTGCCAAAATATTCCAGAGTAGAGCAGGACACTGAAGTCACTGTCTTTTTAAAAGAAGTTTTTTAGTTTGTTACTTTCATGGATAGGTGGTTTAGCTTTTCCCTCCACACCTTCCATGGGGAAGCTGGTCCCTTTACTGAGAAAAAGGGTCCTGGAGCTGTCAGATTCCAAGCTACAAGAACCTCTTTATTCTCCTCTGTCCAGCCCACCGAAGGGCCAGGATATGTGACATCAAAAAAAATCAAGAGGCAAATTATCCTCATCTGATCTGCAGATGTTGATATGGGTCTGCTTACAACAATAAAGATAAATATCTCAGCAATCATTTAAGGAGAAATGGCATGTGGTTCTTCAAGTCTGAGGATTCAGACATAATAATCTTCCAGTGATTAGGAAGACAGGCAAATAAATTGGGCATAAAGGGGAAAGAAAGAGAGAGAAAGAGAGAAAGAAAAGAAAGAAGGAAGGAAGGAAGGAAAGAATGAAGGAAAGAAAGAAAATTGAAAGGAAATGAACTCTGTATTACCTTCTATTTTACCCCCCTATCTATCTTCACCCATATCTGAGAAAAGCAGAGGAACCAACCACTATTTGCTACTAGTGGGGCTGCACAGGACTGGGAAATATGTCTGCACACTTGTACACTCCATTTCAAGCCAAAGGTGGCAAGAAGGCATTAAAGTGCCAGTTAATTTTGTATTTCACTTTATTCTCTTGGCTTAGGTTAGGTACATTCTTAATTCACAGTGGGATAAAGCACACAGGAGCTGTGGGGCTCCTGCAGTGCAGCTCAGGCGCATCAGCTGCCTGCACCTCTGTGCCTGCAATGTCATATGGAGTGGGACTGTTGATTCAGTATGGACATGGGCACAGCCCTCTCCACACAACTGTCACCCAGGATTTCCTTATTTTCCGGCCCAAAAAGCAGTGAATGTTTTTGGATTTTCTGTTTTGTTCGTTGTTTGTTTTTTTCTCCTACCTGCACCTAATTTCATCCAGCACAGCTCCAAGCTCGTCCAGCTCATGTTGTGACAGGCAAAGAGACCTGCCCAGGCTCTCACAGTCCCAACTGTGTGCTATTTTATATGACAAACTCCAAATATGAAGTTTAACTTTTTAAAAATAACAACAATCATGTGGTAGTTATTCTTATGATAGAGGCAGATGCAATAAGTTGGTGGGGAGTTAACTGCAGGACTCTGTAGTTACTCACTTCATTNAGGAAATAGAAATGAACTTTGGAATACAAGTCAACAATTGCAAATGAATAAAAATGGGAGCAACACTACCAGAAGCCTTTCTTTCTGGTGATGTCATGGTTCCCAAATGCCCTTCAGGAATGCAAATTGCCGACAATGTAATAAAAAGGGCATTTTCTAGAGTGTGCAGAGCTTGCATAGTTTAATTAAGCATAAACTAGGGTGACTCTGGAAAGGAAAATGATGTGGATTGCATTCTCTGAGTGACCTTGGAAAGGCACTTAGATACTTTCTCTATACAGCAATTAAGTAAACTCACACGATACGCAGTCACTCCTATTCCTTTCCTTTATTTAGAAATACATTTCTTGTTCTCCCTGATCTCACATTGATATATCTCTGTGCTTAGAAAATGTGATTTGTTTCCCAACGTTTGTCTACAGCCTCACCATCTCTAGTTTTCTAATCTCTACTTCAATACTACTTATATTAAACTTCTGGCACTCTCTTTCCTTGCTTTCCGCCAAACTCCATCTAGGCTGCCTCACATGTGTCCAGGTTTGGAATTTACCCTTGCACAACATGGCAAAACTGGAATAAGGAGATGCCTATAGAAGTTTCTCATCCAATCTTCTCAAGAACAACCTAGTGGCCTTCTGTGATGGAATGACTACATCAGTCGACAAGGGAAGGACCTCATCTTCCAGCAACTTTCCTCTTGTTCGAGATTTTGCAAAACACCTCTGCAAATCATCATGCAGCTCTGTGGCAAGAACAGCAATGGCTAATGGGGAAAGTGGTACTGGGGGATGGATTAAGCTATCATCTGAAACGCTTTCACAATATCAGTTTGTTATTTTGTAGAGGACCTACCAGCATGTGGCCAGCTGGTTTTGTCAGATTTTGAAGGTCAGTTTTGAAGCCCATTAGATCATCTAACCTGCAGTTTCTCAGAAAGGAGGCTGGACTGAATGGGGAATGCAAGAGGGGTTAAGGGGCTGGTTTCCAGGCAGCAGGAAAAAAGCCCCAACCCAAACCAACAGTGTTAACAGCTCAGCTCCATTTCTTTTGGGTTAGGGTGTGAAAAAAAGTCTCTGTAATTCCTGTCTATGAGCATTGCTGCCAAGAGGGGGCGGTGGTAGCAGCTCAGGTCTGTAGACCAGGAGTGGAAGGGTCTTAGAGAGGGTGAGAGAAACTCTTAAAACTGTTTCTTACGTATCTGGCTTCAGCTTGACCTTTCAAAAAGACCCTGCTCTATCTTCACCTTGAAATTTGCAGAGGAGTGACCATGCCCGCACTGCTCTTTTGGAATGTTTTTCTCTTGGTGTCTTGCTGTGACTTTCAAGGAGGAATGGAAACTTTCTGAGGAAGATTTGAAGAAGGTGGTAGCAGGTGGAAAGGAAGTGTTCACCCAGAAAGGGCAAAACAAAAAAATATGGGAGAGGGCAGGTGGGGAAATAGTGCTGATTTGAAGGTGATAAGTTTGAGTTCTGACGGAGTTCCAGTGAACCACATCACAAGGGCTGCTGACTCATAAAAAGGTGGAATACCCAAAAGGGAAGCAATGATCCCAGAGCAATTGCATCCCATTATGGTATGTCAGACATGTCTTTGATTGCATAAGCCTGTAATTAGTTACAGGGAATTGCGCTGTTTCTGAAGAAAGAGGAGGAAACAAAAAGAATTGTTCCCTGCATTAGTGAGGAGCAGGATCAGTGGATAATGCTCAAGGGTTGCTTTAAATCAAGTGTATTCACTGTTGATAGATTTATATTTATTTTTGCAATTTCAGAGTAAATGCCAGTGATTCAGTAAAATTTAACAATCATAAGAGACCCCGCAGCGAACCTCTGAAAGTCTAAGGATTCATTTTAGGGCTGGGTTCCTGTCCATTCTGCTCATAAGAAACCCGCTTCATCTTTCAAAAATTATTTTAAAAATTAAGAACTCTTACAACCGAGTTTAATATGAACCGAAAATCGTAGTAATAGCTGCATTACACGCTTGGTAACACTAGATGGAGCGTAAGGAAAGAGGGAGCAACAAAACCTTGGAGGTCGGAGGTACCGCAGACACAGAAACTGAATTTAACAAAACTGAGCACGGCTTCCTCCACGTCTTCAAAAGCCAAACCCCATCATAAATGGCCAAAGGCCCGTTTGCCCACATTGTCCATCGCTCTGGCAGCGTAGACCTTCACAGTCTGGATCTTTTAACACGCATGACACACCACCATTAGTCTCATTAGCTACATTTTATTCATATATTGATAGAGTACATACATGTCTCAGTAGCATAGGTTGCATCAGCTTCTCTTTACTAAAAAAAGCTCAATGTATCTACAGCCTTAAAATTCTCCCACTGTAGCTTGCACATCATATTAAGTCTATGTTTATATAAACTACTGTTCTTTACATAGTTGTATGTATTTTAGAATACATTAAAAATTACCAGGTGGTATGTTCTGTTATCCTTTCTCACTCTCCTGAGGGTCCAACAGTGGCAATAAATTATGGATATGCATAGTTTATTTACTGTTCAAAACAATTTCTGTTACAGAATATAGGCCATGGTGAGAAAACCACGGTTGCATTTGGGAAGGCAAAGTATTTTCGATGTTTGGTGGTTTCTGTTGTTACGGCTGCATCCTGCAGCTTTTTCTCGGGAGCAGGAAGAGCACAACAAAGGCTCTTTTTGAGAGCGTGCCTTTGTTTAATCCTTCAAAATGGACTGTAACCTCTTCTTCGGCAACTCGTGTTTTTGCCCTCCCTCTTAGCTGCTTTGACCTCCTGTCCAGTAACTCAGCAGAACAAGTGGGTCGGCGTCTGACTCCAGGCTCCTCCTGAAGGCAGGAGTGATGCTGAGCTGGGCTTCCTGACCAACCAGCACAGGTACTCAGCAGAAGTGGCAGCCTGCCCACAGAAGTCATTTCTCTCACTTTCTTCTTCTGGTCCCATGTGAATGAGCTAGACTCCTGTGGATCACTTTATCTCTTTATTAAGCCTGTCTCTGCAGAGACCATTTTAATTTAATTCAACTTGATAGCCAAGTCTCAAAATCCCCTTGGCTCTCAAACCATACCATCTCCTGGCATTTGATACACAAGCCCTTTTCAACCATCCTCTTGTTTCCCTTCAAGTAAAAAAATGCCACGATCCAATTTGTCTAAAGTAGCTTTCAGCTCTCCCTGATGCCCCTTGCTGCATGAACAGTGCTCATAGGAAGCCCTAAAAGAAAGTGCTGTTGCACCGAGAAATACCCCTTCTCTTCAGAATATGAGACTCTATTTAAACATGCATGCTCGACAGAAATGCAATGAAAAAATGCCTTCCCACAACACAGGTTAAAGAAGCATCACTTGCCAGCCATAGTTGCTTTAAAAAGCGAACTGGGAACATGGTAAGAAATTACATTCACTGGCAGACATAGGAATCATCTGTTTGTTGGATTTGTTAGCTTAATCCTAGGAGGTATTGCTAAAGCCTACTGCAAACACTTGGTTTGCATCTACGGGTCTGACTGAACCACGAGGACTGAAACCACACTGGGATTTGGAGGGCAGCACTCAGGAGTTCAGATGGCTGCGTGGGCCAAGTTACCAACAGCATTCAAAATAAAACCAGGATGAGCAGCTCTATAGCAAAAAAACCTAACATGTAATTTAAAGCCAGAATAAAACAAGTTATGTCTCTGACAGGCCAGTAATAATTCTATTTTATAGAAGTGAGGCAAAAGTTGGGGAAGGCTGTGATATGCCGGGTCACTGGTAGGTTATGACTCCTCATGGGAGTCCTTGTGCATAATCCTCTTCCACAGCACTGTTCACATCTTGGATGCTGGAAAGCCTGTGAGAACATCTCTATTTGTGGTAATAGGCCAGGTTTCACATATCCATGGCAGAAGCATGAGGCTCACTCAGCACAGAGCTGGTGAGACAGCCCTCAGCATGAAGGAATAAAGGACTCTTGCTCTGCCTGCTTTACGCAAAGCCTCCCTATTATCCAAGGCAGCAGAACAGCAGCAAGATGTGATAAAACAACCTAGTATGTGAAGTCGTATGAAAACTTATAGAAACATATTGTGTAAGTGAACAAACAAATACAGCCTGTGATGACCCAAACCTGAACTTACTGCTTGTGAGCTGTACTGGGGTGAGAATGCTGAAGAATAAATCATCTCATTGCACACAGCAGAGCTCCAGCACGGAGTACATTAATGTAGGGGTGTGTTTCAGGCTGAGTTTAAGCTGTGCCTTGTAGAATGAGAGAGTAGAACAGATTTACTTGTTACAACACCCCAGAGTCTACTGAGATCATCAGGAAAAGTATGAATTATGGCTGAGTAGGGTGGATTTCTGGAATACCTATTAAAACAGAAAGCGGGCAGAACTTTTTAGTTGGTTGATTCATGGCACCATGCAGACCTCACTTACTTTCTATGGTAACTTGTTAAGATCTCACAGTCCAGAGGTGACATACTCTTCCTGGCTACCCAGTTACTGTGGGCTGGGTTACTTTTTACACACAATGTATTGCTAAAATAGTGAATAATAGAAGAAAAATGGTAATAGATTTTTACTTTCCCTTTAATCTTCAATGAATTGAAGTGATGCCTTAGACTTGCTATAAACCACAAAGAGAGATTTTGAAGACAGACTTCAAGAAACCAAAATAAAGTGTATTTTGGAACATTACTGTTTGCTTTTACAATTCATCAGCAACCACAGAGAATTTGCTCTAGTCTTAAAATCATTACTAACATGTTTAAGAGTCAAGATGACTTCTATGCTTTGTGTGGCTTACTCTTCACGTTCTTTATGACACGTTCAAGTCAAGGTAGTTTTCAGGGTAAAATTTAGATCATTCCCTTAGATGCCAACATTAATCCTGATGCGCTGCACTCTCCTCTGAATGACTGCAGACTGCAAAGCGTCTCTGAAAAAGGATAAAATGGACATGTCATGCAGTAATCAAGTAAATGCGATCCCTGATTAATATGCAAGTTTGAAAAGTTCAGAAAATGTCATCATACTCCAGAGGTGTACCATTTTTCGAAAGGTCTCTGCTTTGTTTTGTTTCTGTATAAATGTCATTCTACACCAATTTCACTCCAGCAGCTTTTCATAAACTCAAGTCAATGATGATATGTTCAAATATTTGAGTGTTTCCTTTAAAACTAGAGGCAAAGAAAAAATCTCTTCGATCCGTTGACACAGCTGTGAAAGACCGTGGTGCTTGCACGTAGATTTCTTTAAATAATCTGAAGATCTTCTTTTCACCATCCCACTGGTAAATCTGGGAGAAGGTATAGTCACTTCCCAAGGCTAGGTAGTAATTGTTCTTGAAGGAGAAAGGCTGCAGCGTCATGGCTCCTCGGGATGGAAGAGCCTGGATCTCCACAAACTGTTTGCTATTCCATTTCATAACTCTGGAGTCACCGATGAACCTTGTAAGCGTGATGTACAGGTTATCTTGCATCCTGAAACTCTTCACAGCCAAGACATCTTCCATGTTGGGGATTTCACCGTGAGGGACAAATTTTTTGGATGCTTTGTTCCACTGGAGTATAATGGGAACCTGGGAACGGCTAGAGAGGATTAAATGTGATTTCCCATCTATATCGAGAAACTCAGCATCGGTGTCCCTGAACCACTCGTGAAGGGACTGGTACGAGTAAAATCCTTTGTTATTCCACTTGTACACTGTTGACAAACCTGCTTTAGAGCTATCTGCTATTACAAAAAACATTTCACTGTCTATCTCAAAAAGCTCTATATCATTTGGCTTGGAAATGCGAGATACTTCAATATCCTGGAATTTGACAAACTTAGTCCAGCTTTCGTCATACTTGTAAATGTGTGAGCCACCAAAGAGCTGCGCCACTACCACAAAGACTTGGTCACCAACAAGGATGGCTTTACATCCCACTATGGACTGACCTATCGCCCAAAGGAAAAAAACAAAGCACATATATTAGCACAGTACAAAGCATCCTTTAAAACGCAGATTACCCCTCCCCTTTTTAGAATCTGCACCATCTCATATTTTTGTCTTCTGCTACACACCATCAGAGCTTGTTTTCATGCTTTTTTTCTCACCAGTAACTGGAAAGATGACTTCAAGTGTTAGAAATGTCACACCCCTCAACGTGTGCATGATGCACCCTACAACGCTCATTCCTTATTATTCAGAATACTTTTTCTTTCTCTGTTCAAACACATGCCCCTAACATCCACAATTATTTAAGCCAAACTTTATTATTCCAAAATAACAAGAGTTATCTCGTGACTACATGGATATATGAATATATATATATTCTCTTATTCTTGGAATGTCCATCTTTCCAGCTTAACTAGAAGAATGAAATATAGCCTGTTTTTCTTCCTCCAAGATGGCCAGAGTCTGCTTTTTGCTACTGCTAATAGAAATACTGATGCGTCTTGTGGATATATCACCTGATAGCAGGATGCAAAAGGTAGAAATCTAACTCTGTTGTTTCTGTTAAACTAGAAATATTTAGGAATATTGCAGTTGCCAGATAAGATCAGATTGGGTTATGGTCTGTTTTGAGAATGTCAACTCACTATACAAGAACTACATCAAAAAGTAACAGCCAGACTCTTCATGGAAGGGTTTGTTGAAAGAAGAGAGGAATTCCACCCTGAAGCGCAGGTGAAGTAGAACTGTGACTATACAGATTCTCCTATGCACACTTGGTCACAGTCACTACAGGAGACCCACCCTGGCACCTCTGCTGGTCCCCTACCCATAGTTGTTTCACAGCCAGCCTGGGATGACTGACCATTCTCCCAAGTGGAGGAGGGGTGGGATTCATCTCAAGCCCCGTAAGGTATCTGCAGCGTAGACATGAATGGTCGAGCTGATCATTCAGGCTCTTTCTGGTCTAACTTAGTCAAAAAGCACTCTAGAAGAGATTTCACCTGACGTATAGATGCCTCCTTTTGCAGAGGGCGGCAACACCTATTCTCTACATGTTGACCATAAAGGCAATCTTGACAACTAGCTGAGCTCCATAAGCCCATGTGGCAAAGGGCTAAATTCAGATATCCAAATGCCAAGCACACAGTTTGTTATGGAACTCCCCATGGAACACATAGCTGGCTTCTGAGCTCTATAAAACACTCCTCAGCTTCCACAAGAGGCTCTTTATGTGCCTGTGTTCCCTGGCAGAAGTCTCTCGATCACTTACATTTCAGAGTCTAGAGCTCTGGTACATTCACTGGTACATGGATCTCCCTAATGAACCAAAACACAATGAAACCTAAAAAAGTAAAATTTTTCATTTCCAAAATTTCCTAACAGAGAGGTAGCATCTTGGAGACTTTCAATAGTGACACACACTAACAAGTGATTGCTGCCTTTGTAGACTTCAGCATCAGCTGAGGAAGTAGCATACTGTTTCCTAAAATGCGAGGTAAAAAATAATCTATCATGAGTAACAAGGAACAGGAGGGAAGGATGCTCCATGGATAAATTTAGCTTCCAAGTCTTCAAAAACCCTAGCTTGAAGTAGCTTGGAAATCGGGCAGTGAATAACAGCTCTAAAGACTCTATCCCTGCTGTCATGGTGTGACTGAGCACCAGGAGTGTCAGTTAGAGACAGAACGGTTGTTAGCAATAGAAAATCAGCTGGCATCCACATGGGCATGTTGTTTGATGTGTAATCTGGGCAGGATGCTAATTCAGCATGTCTGTAAACGGAAAGTAAATGTGAAAGCTTTACAGCACATCTCTTGAGGTAACAACCACAGTTTAAATATTTCTGTGTGATCTGTGGCTGTGAAACATGCTTTCCTGGCCAACCCACCCTAGAGGCATCCTTGAGACCTATTTCCTTCTACATGCAGTAGAGTATTTTTATATTCTATTTTGCAGGCACTTTGCTAAAAATGAGGGCTCCTTGAACTTTAACTCGCAGTGTGATTGAGGCAGTGAGTGCTAAGCGGGTCTATGGTGTGACTATCACGGCAAGTGTTTGTGCCTTCAGAATAATTTACAAGATTGGACAGAAAAAGCCAAGTTTGTGTGCTACAGCAGGGTCAAAAAGGGTAGAAAGGAGAAACCTCGGAACTATTGACCTGTCAGCCTCATCTCTGTACCTGTGAAGATCATGGAACAGATCCTCCTAGAAGCTATGCTAAGGTGATCAAAGACAGCCAGTGTAGCTTCACCAAGGGCATGTCCTGCGTGACCAACCTAGTGCCCTTCTATGGTGGAATGACTACATCACTGGACAAAGGAAGAGCTATGGATGTCACCTCTCCGGACTTCTGTAAAGCATTTGACACAGTCCCCCACAACAACCTTCACTCTGAATTTGTGAGATACAGATTTGATGGGTGTACTGTTTGGTGGATAAAGAATTG
>WEIS01072851.1:0-19099 GCA_013389965.1 Todus mexicanus | reverse complement strand
AAGTCAGCAGGAGAGCACCTGAAAAGATGCACAAAGGAATTCCAGCCACTCTTGCCAGTAAGTCAACGTCATTGAGAGCCTAGCTTAACTGTCTCTGTGCAAACAGACGTAGCATGGAGAATAAACAAGAGAAGTTAAGAGACGTGCACATGCCTGCAGGGCTATGATCTTCTCAGCACCAAGGAGACATTGTGAGACAACTCCTATGACCAGAATATTGGAATGGAAGGATACAGGCTCTTTAGGAAAGACAAGCAGGGTAGACGAGGAAGGGGTGTCATCCTCTGTGTCAATGACCAGTTGGAATGCATGGAGCTCCTCCTCAGGATGGATGAGGAGTAGCCTGAGTTTATGGGTCAGGATTACAGGGGGAGCAGGGACAGGTGACATTATAGTGGGGGTCTGCCACAGCCCACCCAACCGAGGACTGAGCAAATGAGGCCCTCTGTGGACGGATAGGAGCAGCCTAGGTTTCTCTTTCTCCCAACCCCTCTCCACTAAAATAAATAAATAAATAAAATTAGACGTAAACAACCACCCAAAAAAAGACCACTCACCTTTGTGGAGAAACCTGAAGAGCAGATGAGATGACCCAGCAGGTATCTTCAGCTTAGAGAAAAAGAAATTGAAATGTCACATGCCTGGCAGAATAGACTATTTCAATTGGAAGGGACCTACAATGACCATCTAGTCCAACTGCCTGACCCCTTCAGGGCTGACCAAGTTAAAGCATGGTATTAAGGGAATTGTCCAAATGCCTCTTAAACACTGACAGGCTTGGGGCATCGACCACCTCTCCAGGAAGCCTGTTCCAGTGTTTGACTACCCTCTCAGTAAAGAAATGCTTGCTAGTGTCCAGTCTGAACATCTCCTCGTGCAGCTTTGTACCATTCCCACGCATCTTATCACGGGATCACAGGGGGAAAGAGCTCAGGACCTTCCTCTCCACTACCCTTCCTCAGGGAGCTGTAGAGAGCGATGAGGTTGCCCCTCAGCATTCTTTTCTCCAAACTAGACAAATCCAAAGTTCTCAGCTGGTCCTAGTAGGACATCGCATCCAGCACTTTCACCAGCTCTACTGCATTCCTTTGGACACATTCAACGGTCTTCACATCCTTCTTAAATTGTGGGTCCCAGAGCTGCACCCAGCACACAAGGTCAGGCCTCACTAACACTAAATACACTGAGATGATCACCTCTTTTGAATGGCTGGTTATGCTGTGTTTCATGCACTCCAGGATGCGGTTTGCAGTGATGTCATGGTGAACGTGGTATTTTTCTGGAGGGAGTGTGATGGATGCAGATGGGTATCCAGGCCTCATGGACCTGTGCCACAGGCTGCTTGCAGGCTCTTCTTACTACCTTCTTACTTCTAATTCCTTCACTGAGTCATCTTCCCACTTCTGTCCGTGACTCCCAGGAACTCTGCGGATTTCAGGAAAACCAACCTATTGTCAGGAGTGTTACAGTCACTATACAGTGCATGTACCTTTCCTAGGAAAATGCAAGGTGCTCTCAGAATGAGAAGGGTTGGAAGCCACCATTTTAGATCATTTAAACTAAGTCACATGAACCCAAAGATCATAACTCCTGGAAAACAAATGTCCACTTCACTTGTATGAGGGACATGCCAGTAATTTCCCAGTAGACCAGGCTCAGCCTTCACTGTGCAAACGGTGAAGCAGATTAAAGTTGCCCTCAACTTTAATACAGTGCCACAGCCTGAGGGCACTGCAGCTGATCTGATTTGGGAACCAGTCAGATCAGATTGGAGGTAAGCTCAGCGAGATCCCTGTTCTCATTTGATATCAAATTGAAGGCAGGCAACAGAGCTCCACTGCGCAGCTCAGGGGACCACAGTCAGGACAGCTTTGTCATGGCTGTTTGGCAGCTTACAAACCATCAGCCAAATGAGACCTCTCAAATAGGCCAGGAGTTTCAGGAGCAGATGGCAGTATATGTATATGTGCATATATGAGCATGTGTATGTCTATGCATAGATACACATTCTAAGTATGTATTTATTTTTTATGTATATGTACACACAGATAGCCATGTGATAATTTTGTCTTGTATGTGCTATTTCTCTGCATGGAGGTGTGAAATGCTATGCATGTGCACACACACTTCTACCCATACTCTCCAAATACCCTTGATAGTTGTAAGTCTTTTGGGTTTCACTCAAGCTGGAAAGAATAGCTTCTCCACTTCTTGTGTGGCTGAGTCAAAACTTCTTCCTGTTCAAAGGAAATACCTCTGGTACTTTTGTGAGAGGGAAGAATCTGGGTTTCTTCCTTTCTCTTTCCTTCCCTCCCCTCTGTGCAAGCCTGGGGTATCAGTGGAGCAGGCAGCAGCAGGGGCCATGGGAGGAGTGAATCTCGGAGCAGGTGGTGTCCTTCTCTTTCTTGGTGCAATGCCTGGCGGTTGGTTGAGATCAGCTCATTGCAAGGAAAGGTCAGCGGACATGTCTCATCACATAAATGTAAACATCCTTGGATGGCTACAAATGAGGTCACAGGGGGTCTCAGGTTGCTTTGCAAATAAACTTTGCAACTCCTAGGCTTGATGGCTGATAGGAGAGAGGTTTAGGCAGCTGACCATCTTCCATGAGCACAGGGGTTGCACAAGTACCTATGTGGGGAATGGTGAGTGGGGGAAAGAAGGAAAGGGACTGAACAGGTAGGTAGATGCATTTCTCAAATAGCTGGTGCAGATGCTGTTCATTTTTGGGAGTTTGAAAAGTAGGGGGAGAGAAAGCATATATTTACCCCTTGTCTGGGTGGCTCTAGGCTCTACATGCGGCTACCTGGGCAGCAGGTGAGGGCATTGTACCCTTATTTTTCCCATTGCTCAGTCACATCCAACAGATTTCACTGGAGTTCTGAGGGATGGTAGAAGCGTGTGAGCTCCTCATGTAAGAAATGTGCAGGATCCTTTACTGAGTTAGTGATAATCTCCTTAACTCTGCAGGAAGGTACCTTTAGCGCAGTGCTTCCCTGATACAGCCAGCCAGAGCTCTGCATCTCAGAGTTGTGCTTCCAACTTCACAGTCAGCAGAGGGCTTCATCTCCTCCCAGCTTTCCATCACAGCACCCCTCTGGGCCACAGATGCATTTTCTATCTCTGCTTTCCTTCAGGTTCTATGATGATGACCATTCTCAGTGCCCTTGGCCTCTTCTCACACAGGGGGCATTTAGCTACTTGTTCTCAGCCACCTTCCCTCAACATGTCAAGGGATGGCCCGAGGCACACAGCACTACACAAAGGCTTGTGTCTGCGCCCCACGAGCCTCTCCCCTGCATTTCTACTTCTTGAACCAGAGTCTTTGTCAATCTCTTTACATTCTACAGTGCTACTGGGTGGACAACTTGAATAGAAAATAAGCTTTCCTGGCCAGCATGATGGGGAAGCACCTCTCCTTCCCCATTGTCTCTACTTCCTTCCCAAGGTAACTAATAAATTGCACTGAGTCTTTAAATAGGCTGTTATTTCTTCCTTCCATCAACACCCTCTCACTCTTGACTCGCAGTGCTTCTTCAATGAATTTATTGGCATGACAGGGTACACAGGTGATGCGAAAGTTGACAACTTAATTCGTTGAGTGCTACTGTCTTTGTCTCATCGACACTCTTCTGTCGCTCCTTTCCTCTTTCCCTCTCCTCAGCTCTCCTTTCTGTCTGTCTGCCTTTGTCTTTCTGTTTGTCTGTCTCTTCTTCTCCCCTCCCCATCTCCCCTTAATAGTCTCTCCAGGTGATAGTTAGCTATCTCACACTCGAGACAGTCTGCCGCTCTTGGCAAACAGAGCCGTCAATCAGAGGGCTCACCACAGGGGGAAGGCAATTGGTCTTTACAGCACATTAGCTGTTTTCATGTCTTTGCAGCATGCATTGGTGTGGTGGTTAAGTGCAACAGTCCTCAAATTGACTTACAGAAGCCACATTTGCTTTAAGGTTGGTTTGGGACTCCTGAAGAGCAAGCTGTTGTGTCGTAGGGGTAGAGGAAAGGAGAGAAGCTCGTCAACCCCAACTGTGTATAGGCAGGCAGAAATATCATTTAAGTAGAAATCCAACATCTTGACAAAATTCCCCCAGAGGATGAAGTCTCTGTTAAAAGGAGTATCAGATGATCTTTCCTTCTTGCTCATCCAGTCCCATAATCCTTTGTTGGCATGGCAATTGCCAAAGCACATTAAAAGAGAGACGAATCCTTCAGGTATCTGTCAGCACTAGATACAATCTACCCAGGACAGTGTGCATGTGGCATTTAATCCTCCATACATCAAACGTATGCCCAGGATATAGTGTCACACCATATTTGTGCTGCATCCCTTGTGCCTATTTGTCATGAGTGTCTGTACCCGATCCAGTGGCAGGTTGATCCATAGTTTGATGCCATCTTGGTTATAGCTCTGCTTTTCCTCAGGCTCTGGCAGAGTTTTCATCATTGCATTCTGATGCAAAGTTTATTTATTTTATCACTCTTTGTACTTTAAGGAAATCATTTTTGCAGACTCCAATNGCAGTGACCTCGGTCTGCACAGGGGCAAGTATAAGCAAGAGCTTTTCTGCACACACCAATCATTGCTGGTAACTGTAAACACTGAATGTTTATCACTGCTAGAAACAGGCATTGTCTGCAAGAATCTGCCGTTACCTTCAGAAAGGGCAGTTAGTTAGAAGAGACTGAGCTGAAAACTAAAATCAGTGAACAGAATTCATTTTGTTCTAACTCAAACCAGGACACCAGTATATCATAACCATCAGAACAGAAAATGTATGACTGTATCCCTATCATTCATCAGTATCCCTAACTATATTGATTACACTTATGTTCCATTTCAGTTTGCACGATGTTATGCGGGTCCTCCTTTTTCCCTTGGGTTTATGGATTGCAGGGCTGCTTCTCTCCTTCTTTGCATTTCTTTTCATGTAAAAGAGTATTTTATCTTTACTTTGTACCAACAGTAAAGAATCAGGCCTTTTTCACCTGTCTGTGGATAGGTGTGTGTTGGATTTGCCCTTTTTGCTGTGCCGAGGAACTTTTTAGCACAGTAATTCCTCATAAGGAACTCCCTTTAACCCCCCTTGCAGATACTCCTCCTGCTGCTCCTCCTACTCATCTGTTGGAGCTGTAGATGACAAGGCATCATACCTCTTGCGACACCAGTCAGATACTAGTCACTGGAGTTGCCATACATCTTGCATACAGTAGTTCCCTAGGAGTGAGAAGGGGAACTGTGCTGTACAAAGGTGGAGTGATTTACTCAAGGTTATAGCACAAGTGTGTAGCAGAACAGTCACTGAAGCTGAAGTACCAGACATACAGAGTCCTCCACAAAGCCATTTTCCCTTAATTTTTTGGTAACATTGCTTACCCTCCTAACTGTGATATTACAGTTGCTCAGACGTGGATGTGCCATTACAGCAGAGAAACATGGCTTATGTTTTCCATTGGGCTTAGGTTTTGATCCCCTGCTATGGTGGAAGCACTTGCAGGTTTTTATTAGTGTTCTTTGTTGATCAACAGGGAAGATCACCTCATTCCTGCTCTACAACCAGTAGCACTGGATTTCTGGAGTGGGAAGAATTTGCTTGCGGAATCTTAGCTGAAAGTTGTCTGTAAAGCTGTTGTGCCACTCAACATAAACATGCTGGCAACCTTTTCCAGATGTAGCCTCATCCTTTTGAATGGACACTCTCTACCTATTTCTTCTCACTTGTGATACTCACTATTCCAAAACTGCTTACAAAATGTGTCTGCTTCTTTCTTGTAGGCACCCACATTTATAGCTAACCCTGGGCATCTGACAGCCAGCCTCCCCCTGGCCTCTTGGAACAATTTGGGTGGGTAATCCTGCTCAGCTCCAGTGAAAATTGAGTATCCAGCGCTCTTGTCCCCTGCATTTCTCTACAATCCTAGCATATAATGTGCTAATTACCTCAGTTTGCTAACACTGAGATACCAAAAAATCTGTCAATTTTGAAGACAGTAGACTTGAACCCCACTGGGGGAAGTGGGACAGCCAGTGTTTTTATGTGTCTTGATAAAACTGCAGGCTTCAAGGAATAAACCTCATGCCTGGCAGTCTGGGAGAGATTCTCCTTTAATTGAAATGGCACCAGTAATGTGTTTACAGAGCAAAGCTCTTGGAATCCATCCCTCCCCTCCCTTGTGGTTGTCTGCACACTTACAGCACATCTCACGCACATGGCAAAGCTTGGAAGAGGAAACAGTGGGAAACTTCCAAGATGTCAAGGTGCTGCTGCCCGTGGCTGAACCAAAACAGAGCAGTCTCTTTTGGCAGGGAATCTCAGGCAGCAGAAACTCTCCTCCCCAAAAAACCTTGGCTCTTGGTTTGTGGGGAGGAGATCACCAGAATCACACCTCAGCTCTAGCCAGCTGCTTATTTTGTTTGACAATGCCTTTACTTCAGGACTACCGTATTTTTTCCCCTCTTTTCTGCTGCATCAGAATTGTGTAGATGAATATTTCTGACAGAAGGGATTCTTTGCCTTATGCTCTTTGGCTTTTCCTTCTCAGCTGGCTGATGATAACACCCTGGCCTTTAGAAAATACACTGCTGCAGTTATCACCGACATCAACAATAGCTAACAATTGAAGGTCTTGCAGCTGGCATTTCATAACTACATGTGCTGGGGAAGGCCACCATCTGTGGATCCAGCAGTAGTGACAATGCAGAATGTGCTAAGTAGCCCAAGCTGAAAAAAATGCGGAGTTGAACTTTCAGTCTTTTTCACGCTCAAAATATGTGATTTTTTGAAGATGAAGATTTGTTTCAGGTTCATTTTTGCTTGAAATGTTTTTTGGTGGGCCTTTCAGCATCAGAAAAGACAACTAGTCTCTACTGAAATGTTAGTGTTCTGATTGCTGATGTGAGCTACTTGGTAAAGCAGCTGTGGTGGCTTGTGTTGTGGATTGTCCATCACTTGCTGAATTCAATAAAGTGAATCTTCTTGCTGGGGAAACAACAGTGTTTTCTTACCAGACAGATATTCTAGGCCACAAGTTGGAGAGTTAAAGAACAAGGACACTGTACAGTACTTTACACTCTTCTCCAAATCTGTGTACTTAACACAAGAGTGAATTTTACCCAAAGCATATAAAGGTCTGAGTATGAGATTATTAGTTTTCTTCTTATATACTTTTGATTGGAAGCAAAACCAGCATTTCCAAAATGCTATACTAGCTTTCTGCTCCCCTAGGAGCCTGAGAGCAATCTTGAAAGATGGCTACAGCAAGCTGTCCTGCTCCGTTTTGTTCATTTCAATGTTTAAGAAGGAAAGCCCAGTAAAAAAAAGATGTTTTACATGTACCGCATGCATTTGATTTGAGTGAGAGACTTGTCACTGAGAAGCTGTCTGTCACTTGAAACTGAGCCAGATCCTTGCACAAGACACTTAGAGCGTTGTATTTGCCACCTTGTGGCTTATCGCAAAGGCTGTGGGATAAAACCACAGGCAGCTGAAGGAATCCGAGAACAGGGCTTGGAGAGAGCTGCCTTTTCTTTTCAGCCTGTGTGTGATGTCCATCAGGTGCTTCATGAAGGCTGTTCTGTTGGTTGTACATCTGTCCCTAATGCTGAACATAAGCTATAGCATAAGATCTGAAAACAAACAAAACCTTTGTTTCTCCTGCTTGTAAAGATACGATTGACAACCTTATCTTCCTCCAGAGTGGGGTGTTAGCTGAAATAAACTTCCTCCCCTGCTTGCCTAATTCTTCCTAACACATAGAAACCCTCTTTGAAGCTGTACCTCTTGCTCTGCAAAGACATAGGCTTTTCTCTAGGTTTTCTTCTCATTCCTTGCCTGTGCTCACTGGTCTACCACCCAAAGAAAGAGTTATCAGGCAGGAGCCAAGGACTGCTGAAACTCAGTTTAAAAAAAAAATAATAATCTTGCTATTTTTCTCTCAGCTGACCTATAAAGCGTCCGTGCTCTAGCTGCAGCACTTCCCTGAAGCCATCACCCATTCTTGCTGTAGAAGAATTTGTCCAAAGGCCATTAACATCAAAGGAGGAGCTCCCTGGGCTCTGAATCAAGCCCTAGGAAGAATGTATGTTAGGACTCAGCTGCATACCATGTACAGCCAATATGCTTAATGTTTCTGTGAAAAAGTTTTTCTTAATATTCTCAGAGATGTCTTTGGAGGATCTGGACACTAAAGACAACTTTTTTCACAGAATTTCTCTTCCAGGAGGGATGATGTTTCTACAGAATAAAAGATTTTTTTTATTGCTTCAGTCCATCAACAAATACTTCCCAGGTTTGAAAAATAGTCGAAGGGAATATATAAACACACTTGAAACTGAGACCAAAAACTGTGTTAATCTGTAGTCCTTGAAGTGTTTGGGATTAGGTGGCATTTCAAGGGTTAATCCCTGGGGATTAGGGTGGCAAGCGCTTTTGTTGTTGTTTACACACGTCCTGTGAAGAAGGCTGTGTTTGCACAGCGGGCCTCTCTAGGAGGGTTCCAATAAAGCCTTTTCAGTCAGTTTTACAGGCGGAAAGAACTGGAGCAACACAAACGGCAAATGCACAGAGCTGTCCTTTAAAAAGATGAACCGCAGATAAGTGGATCACTGCAGTCCTGGCATAAATTTGATATGTTAATAGAAAAGAAGAAGAAATTTTGTAGCAAAGAACCAATACTTCATATCCAGAGGTCTAAATCTGGTGATAAGAGGCTATCAGGCATATGCCTAGTTTGCGCTTTGTGCTTTCATTTACATGCTAAGCGCACAACTGAGAACCTGGTCTCCTGGGCTGCATCAGAATCCACAAATGCTGGTTTGTGACCTTATGTTTGGTGGGGAGACACCAGAAGGCCAGGTGTGGGTCAAATGCTATCAGCACTGGGCTGAAGCTTGGAGCTGGAACTGTTTTAGGGTGAAAGGCTGGTGTCTGGGTTTTTAAAGCTGAGGTGCTGGGCCAGGAGCAGGAAGGGAGACTGCTTTTGTCCCTGTCCTGCAAGGTCACCTTAGCGCACTGAAAACCAAGGTTGGCTTGAGAAAGTATTCTTTTCTCTCTGTTTCAGTCAGGAAGTGAAATAATTTCACTCCTGAAAATTTTGTGGAGACAAGTTTAATAAAAAATAAAATCAGTGGGAATGAGTATAAGCAATGGAGGCCAATTCTCTGATGACTTTTGCAACAGCTCGTGGATGAGGCAGTCCAACAGATTTACACTCCATGCTACTCTCTGCTAAGAAACAATGTACTAGAAGTGTTTCCTGTGCAATTTGATGTGGAAAAATAGTCCAGACACTTAACTGTATATTGGATGAGGCACAGCCTTGCTTTGGACAAAATGGTTTGGCTTGTCAGCTCTTACTTTCAAATGCGGTGAGCTCTGACACGCTACCCAGCTCAGCAAACTTGGAGAGCTTTCATGTAGCTTTGATTTACCGCATCCTGTCTGCATCTCTGCTCAAAATCAGTGCAATAAATGTAGTCCCCATCTGGATTTAAATAATTTCCTGCATGGCGTCTCAGTGGGTGAGGCTCAGCTGCACGACAGGGGAAGCTCGCCAAGATGCAAGGCCTAAGCTGACAGCCCCTGTACCTTCTTCGGCCCAGCCTTTCTTGCCATCAGCAGCAATGCTCAGATGGAGATCTGCCGTGCTGGGGTAGAGCAGTGTGGGGGTACACATGGGTTGGGAGCCACAGATCTCTTAAGTAGTTTCCACGCTCTGGCTGGGATAGAGCCTTTCCTAAAAGCCACCAGGGATGGATGTGGGAAGGCGCTCCATTTCAGACAATAGAAAGAAGCAATTTTTACACCTCATATAAACACTGTATTGTATTTTTAGAAGTTTTTGGTTCCCAAGGGTTTGAAAAACAAGACTAAGCCTTCAGCTTTTGCCTCTTCTTCACCAGAAGCTTTAGTGTTGAGAGAAGCACTGGCAGAGTGCAACAAGCGTAATAGAGTTGAAGGTTAGAAGGATGTTTCAAAGTCCACTCTCTTTACTGAAGTTCAACAACTTCACTCTCTGCCCTCTCACCCTGATGGCAGCTTCGTCTCCCTCTGGCTGAGGCTGTGTCATGAATTAGACCGTAAAAAACCACATCTTTGGTCTCACGTCGTCTTTGTCTGCAAAGTGCTTCGGCAACATTAGCGTGCTGCATCCCAAAGAGTGTCTGGATTTTACTTTCCAGCCCTCGGCTTGCTCCCTTTGCAGACCTAAGCAGCAACAAGCTGTTTCTTGTTAGGGCTGTAAAGAGCTGTGATTAGCCTGCTGTACACATAAGAGGGAAATTAAACCATTTAGTTGTGTTTAGCAGCTCAGCCCCTTCTTCAGGCCCTCTCCCCCCACCAAACATTTTAACTAAACAATGACTAATGAGGCCAATTTGCTGTCAATTAATGGCCCCAGGAAAGGACCCCTAATTGTAGTAAGCAAGGTGTCTGGCTCTAAAGCTTTCAGGGTCTATATGATGGTCAGCATCCCTCCTACCTCTGCCTTGGGCTTAATAGCGTCTTTGTGTTGGTTGCAAAGTGCTGTTAATTGGGATCTGGGGACAAGGAAATGAGAACTCTTGAGGCTAATCGATGGGCACCTGCGGAGGGCTTTAGTGGCTGCAAAGTTCCTTTGACTTTGGAGTGAAGTCCTCAGGTTTTCTTTTTGCCTTGAAAACCAGGGGCTCTTGTGGATTAGGGGGTGGGAGTCTTAATTTTCCCCAACAGATGGGAGTCCTGCTTGCCAACTGAGAGGAAGGTAAATAGGCTGGAGGAAGCAGCTAACTAATGAGGATATATGGAAAAGGTTGTGGTGACTTTCTCCATTTGTATCCAAGGTGCCCTTCTTGGGACAAGTAGTTACAAGCACTTAAATGGAGCTTATGGGCTTGCTTAGGAATTTTCAGTACTGTTTGCTCCTGTGTCTTGAATGAATTAAATGGCTATTGCTGTATCTTAGGTCTGCAGAGTGGGAATAAGAGCTCTATCTTTTTAATGGTTTTTTTTTGTGATTTACGGGCAAAATACCTGACTGTTAAGCAGCCTTGTGATTTCAGATTGGGGAGTAACTGCCCCATGATGTAGGATTGCATCTAAGGATCTTAAAGGATCTTATGCAAAGTTCTCTTTGTCCAAAATGAGCAGTCAGACTATCTGACTGTGAGCTTCGTGTGAGTGTGTTTACAGGGCTTAGAGACATCTTCTAAATCAATCTCCACATCCCTCTGTTTGTGCTTTTCTTCCTGCCATACTCAATTTGAGTTTCTAGTCCTGTGCTTCTTGCCGCTGTCTTGCAAACCTATCCTCCTCCTGCACTGAAGCCTTGTGTGAAGCATCATGAAAGCAGAGTGTAACCAATGCAGGAGACAGAAACTGCTGTCTGTAGGTATCCCTTGCATACAAGTACCACTTTTGCTAAGCAGTGGTTCTCATTCCTACCACTTTGTGCCTGTGCTGTGGCTAGATACTCTGAACAAAAGGCCAGTGTTTGAACTGTTCGGGAGCAATGTCATGGCTAGTTGTAGTATAAACTAAGTTAGGAAAAGACCTCCAGAAGTGTTGCTGGTTTTGCCCTTCAGCAAGGGTAGCCTTGATGCTTTCTTTTTGCATCCCCCCATTGCACTCCTGGAAAGGCACTCAGAAGCTGGCCTCCTGGGTGTGAACTTGCACCCCTTAACCATTAGGCTGGCTCATTTACTAGGAGATTAGGAGTGTAGCACCACTCCTTGCGTACCTTCCGTAGCCTTGAATGATAAAGCTGATCCAGTCTGTCCACATGATCCCAGGTTATATCTCAGGAGGAGCTTTGAGCAGTGAAGGGGTTTGGTCATAAAAGGCAAGGATAGCAACAACAGATGTTTTCATGTTCTTTTCAATTTCCTTGCTGCCTCTTGTATGTGGCCCCTGGTTTGTAATAACTGTGCATGTGTTTTGAGACACAGTAATGTTTTGTGGAAACAAATCACTTGCTTTCATCTCGAGAGCAACAGTGATTGCGCTGAGGGAGTGTGTTCTATTTTTCATGTCTCAGTCTTTCTTATTATTTAAATTAATGTGAGTAGCAGTGTCATGGAAGTGAAGGATTGATGGAACAGGCTGAGTACAAGTAAGTTCTGTGCAAGCCTGTCCTACCTAGTTCTGTCACTGTGCCTTGCCTGGGACTTGAATTCCCACACCAGCTCTGCCCTTGCACCCCTCCTAACCTGCAGCCCCCACCGACTCTCCCAGCCTAGGGCATCATACAGCATCTCTGCCCTCACACTGCTCCTGCCTTGCAACCCCTCTGCTCTTCTAGTGTAGGCTTCTTGAGGGCAATGGCTACTGTTTACTTGGGGGATTGTTATTTACTGTCAACGACGTGTAAGATGAGATGCTGAGCTGGCATCAAGATTGTGCTGTAGATGTGAAATGTAGAAGAAACAAATACGTGAGTTTCAAGCCATTCTTCTCAGAGCTTATTTCCATCTCTCCAGACTCTGTCCCTGGCATGAGTAGGGCATCCTACCTCTCTGAGGATGGAGTGGTGGGGTGCTACACTATGCTTCCCTTGATGTTGGTCTCTGCTCCCTACCCCATCCAGGGGGATCCTGAGCACAGCATAATGGATACTCTAATATTACATTTATGCTGAAAGGTGGTGGGAGGGGAATGATTATTTAATCTTTTTCAGCAGCACCGGAGAGTCTGGCAGTTCTTTCCTATGATCCCAGGGGCCAGAAGGGTCCAGCAGCAGCCTGGTCTCCCCTAGAGGGACAAGTTGTTAAGCTGCATATGAAAATCCCTGAAAGCACTGCAGTGCTTCCCCTACTGTGGATCTGCAAGCTGTGTTTTTGCCTATGCTAATGGTTCAGAGAGGCCAGGCATGAGAGTTTTCCAGTTGAGGGTCAACAAGAGATGGCTGGGCAAAAGGAGGCTATGACACCCAGAAAATCCTGGTCCCAGGAGGGTTTATTCTCAGCAATCTTTCTTCCAGCAGTCTGGAAACTGTGAAAACATAACACAACCCACACATGGGAAAAAATAATAAGGTCAAAGCTTCTCATTTTAAGACTGTCCTAAAAAGGTGTGTGCAAAGTAATGACAAGTGCCAAGGAGGCTATGTGAACTGTTGCTGGTGCTGACAGTTTTGGCATTTTAACATGCTGCCTTGACACCCTGAAAATTAAAAGTCTCTGACTTTTTATCAGAGTGAAATTACTGTCCACTAAGATCTAGTCATTTTTAATGCTAGCTGGCTTTGGATTCCAAACAGATGAAGCCAAACCAGGCTTTAAATTCACAGAGAAATTATTTCCTGCCCTATTCCCCTTCTTCTCAGCCTTTCCTTGCCCTCTGACCAAGGTAGCAGCTGAAGGGAATCAACCATTATACTCTGAACAGGATTTCAGCCTCTGATTCCCTTTTCTCCCACATCTGAAAAAGTGCCAAGCCAGATAAACCATCTGGACACATGCTCCTCCTCTTGGGCATTTGGTCTGCATGGTCAGATTTATTTGTATTTTCTGAGTTTACTTGACCCACTGTGAACTAAAATGACTTGACAGCTTTGGAGAGTGGCAGGGTACACTTGTCCTAACTGCAGCTCTGATTCTGGTGCCCTGTAGTGGCTTTCGCTGCTCTCTCTTCAACTGTTTTGGCTGGCATTGCGCTGTTCTGCTAGGACCTCAGACTGACCTACAGCTCCATCTGCTAGTCCTGCTAGAGCTTAGTCCTTCTTGGTTTGTTTTGTGTCTTTTTTCCTTGGTGCAGATGTTAACCCCTTGAGGTTAAGATAAAATCCCCCCAATGTGGTCTAGTCTCTGGTTTTACTCTTGGTATCAGATCTGAAACCCAGTATGTACTACAGGTAGCTGTGCTGCTATGGGACTGAGGTGCCGTCTGAGTTGTGTTGTTCCCCATAGTAAGAGTAGCAGTTTGGATTTCGGCACCAGAATTTGCAGGACTCTCTTCCAGCCTGCAGCTCTGCTGGCTGGAGCAATGAGTCTGTCTGTCCTGACTTGTGAGACAGAGGACTCCCCTCATCCAGTGAGACAGAAAGGAGAAGGAGAAAGTGCTTCTGAGTCCTGTTGACTCAGTGCTGGGCCAGATCTTAGTGTGATGCTGCAAGCCGCCTCTCTTCTTTGGTGTGCTGTGAAACACAAAGCCACAGGTATCTCTTGGAGGAGGCAGAGTATTTAGTTTTCCAACTGGGGTATTTCCTTTCTGCTTTCTTTTATACAGTTTCAGGGTATTCATTGGCAAAGGTATTTTCTTATTCTCCAAGACCACTGTACAATTGGTTTTTTGTATTGCCAGGTATTTGTTGTGCAGAATGGGGGTGTGATAAAGGTGGAGAAGGCACAAAGTGGATCTGTAGTCAGTGAAACTGTTAGGTACTCCTTGATGTGGTGGAATCAAATTCTTTGACTATATCAGCGTTTTCCAACAATGTGTATTTTGCTTTGTTCTGTTGCATCCTACCTCTGCCTATGTGCACAGGCACACTGCTGATGGCTTACAGTGAATCACTGTTGTGAAATGTTGCTTTGAGAGGAGGGGGTTGATTTTCTGCTGTGCTTTATTTTACCCACTGTTGCGCTGCTAGGGAGGTGACCCTACCCTGAATTTCCTTCTCTCCAGTGAAGGGGACCCTGGTGCAGTCAATTATTCCCCCAACATACCTGACTTTGGCTGCTTCATCATGAGCTGATCAGCCATCAGTTCTAGCTCTTGAGCAGCAAAACAGCTTCCAAGGTACCTTCTTCCTTCCTGGTGTGAGTTAGAGCAGGTTGCTGAGGGCCTCATCCAGGCAAGTTTTGTATATTTCCAGGGATAGAGTTTCTACTACCTCTGTTTAGAACCTTTTTTTTTTTGTCTTTAACCTCTTCAAAGTGAAAGCTTTTTCTTCATTTTGAGTCAGAATTCTCCCTGCATTGCAGCTCGTGCCTGCTGCTTTGTGCTGTTCACTGTGCACCTCTGAGAAAAGCCTGACTGTCTTCTCTGCATCTTCCCACTAACTGTTTTTAGACAGTGATAAGATCTCCCCTCAGCCTTCTTTTCTTTAGGCTGAAGACACTCAGCTCTCTTATGTCCTCCTTTTATGTCACGTGCTATAACCCTCTGACTATCTTGGAAGCCCTCCAGCAGACTCACACCAGCATGTCAAAAGCCTTGTACCGAAGAACCCAAAACTGATGCAGTGCTTCAGATGCTGTCTAACAAGCACCACATAAAAGGGTATAATCTCTTCCTTCCACTTACAGGGCTACACCATTGCTAATATAATGCAGGATGCAGCCCTTTGCCACAAGGACATGCTGCTCACTCATGCTGAAACTGTTCAACTCCCACATGTGCTGCTCTGCTTGAGCCCAGCATTTTCACCCTTTCAGCAAATATCATGGTGGATGAAGTCCCTCACCAGGGACTGTGATCGTAAGGCTTCTTCATTCTGTCTAAAGCAGTCTTTGTCCACTGCTGCTTCTTAGTCAAATGGCTGGTAGCAGACACCAATCAACAGGGCTGACACCGAGATGTCCTCTGATCCCTACACGTAAACTCCCAGCTAGTTCACCACTCAGAGCTCTCTTCTTTGCAGAGTGTGCACCTTATTTCCTCACCTTCCCAGCCTGTCTTTCCTGAAAAGCCCGTATCCATCCCACACAGCACTGCCAGTCCTGAGAGCTGGCCCGCCACAGCTCTGTCATCCCAAGGGTTTTATAGCACTGTGAATCTATGTGCACATCTAATTCTTCCTGGTTTTCCACTGTGATACTTGCATTGGTGTGCAGGCATTTGAAATGGGACCCTATCTGTCCTGCTTTCACAAGGGAAGTGCAAAAGCCTTCCCTGTTGTGTTGGCCGCCAGCTGCTTCCTCACTGCTCTCTGTGCTGTCACTTCTCATATTATGGCAGTGCTTCCCCAGCATACCTAGCTTAAATCCCTCCTTACCTAGGTGAGTGAACCTTACTTAGGTGAGCCCGCGTTCCTTCAAGGGGCTTCTGTGGTCATAGATGCTGAAGCATTGTCCATGAGTTTGGGGCCTTACAGAGAGGGGCTAATGAGTTGTGGGTTGTAGACAATATTGCTTTGAACTCAGCAACACAGCTGGAAGTGGTGAGTTGCCCTCTTCAGGCTTCATTTGCTTTTCCCCACCTAACTGGTAGGCAGCTTTGCCTCAAAAGGACTGTCAGCCACTCCTGCTAAGGAGGGGGAAGGAGAGGCTGCTGTCTGTTTACTCTGTGGTAAGCAAACCAGAAAATGATGTTGTTTCATTCCTCACTACACACAAATTCAGAAACTGAAAATATTTTTTTTAAAAAAATAGATTAGAAGATTCCTTTTCAGTCAAGCTCCCTCATCACCTCCAGGGTGTGAAGCATGGAAACAAGACATGGATGTGAGAGAGGATAGACTGCAGCAGCCTGGTCTACTTGGAGTGTGATACATTGACACATGCCACACCTGGAAGTACCTGTTCAGGTCCCAGCATGGTCACTTTGGTTCAGTGATACAAACTCAGTTAACTTGGAAGGTCTTTAAAGATCCTGAATGCCCAAACCATGGCTGATCTTGTGAATCTTTAAGGACCCTATCATGCTTTTGGTGCTGTGTGGTGTGAGGTGCAGTCAGCCAGAGGATGCTTACTGTAGGCAGCCCATGGGGGATCTCCCTTGGATGAAAGATGTTGCAGAAACCTTCCTGCTGTAGCCGTTGTGCCTTCCCTCAGCAAATTCCCGTCAGCCATGGCAGGTGTGCCCGCTTCTCACCTCATCAAAGGCAGTCACAACAGAAATGAGCTTAACAGATCTCTGGTTCAATTCCCACTGAGTGTTTGGTTACGTGGGTTCTATCTGCCCATGGGAGGTAGCAATAACTAATACACCCTGTGAGTCAGTGCCTTGAGGCCTGGTACCCTGCAGGAGGATGTCAAACTGCATCTGGAAGTGTTTGGAATGTAAAAATTGTCTGGGATAGAGCTAGGAGCCTACCAGCTCCTTTCATGCAGGCTTGGACCTGGCAGGCAAAGTTCTTAGAGGTTATTTTCTGAAGGCCACCAAACTTGTCCAAACACAAAGCATCACAGTTGCAGCAAAGACCATGTCTACCTGCAGATCGTTGAAGCAGTGGTACGTGCTATTCTGATAAAATTTCAGAAACCCAGGTCGTAATCAGGAGTGCAGCCTGTGAAAGGAGTCTGTGACTGCCTCAGGTTAATAGGTATATAGGTTAATGAGTTGAACAGGCTGCCCTCCAGAAGTCTGGATAACAAGGTCCAACTTCCTTTTGTCTTCACAGTTCCACCAAAGATCTCCAATATCTCCTCGGACATCACCGTGAATGAGGGCAGCAATGTGACCCTGGTTTGCATGGCAAATGGGCGTCCTGAGCCTGTCATCACCTGGCGGCATCTTACCCCAACAGGTAAGAGACTCAGCTGGACTCAAGTGTGCTGGTGATTTGTGAAATGTACAGTAGGTTCTTTCTCTTCCAGTGTCAACAGAAAATTTCAGGAGCAATATAGGCAGCTGTGAAAAAGTGGCAAGAGTCTTAAATGCAGTGCGAGGTTGTTTCGCAGTGTGATTTCACAGGCACAGTAACCAGGGTTTCTGAGGGAACAAATGAAATTACTTCAGTACAGTATTATTACAGAATTGGACCTGTAATTTTATTTAGCTTTGGTCTTCATCTAGTCCCAACCTCTACTACTGGTAATGCACAGCATGGTGGGGGAGACAAAACACTGCTGGTGAATGAGAGAAGGAAAAGGATTTCTGTTTAGGTAACATATCGAAGAGGTTCTTTCCAAAAAACATGGAATTTGTTTCCTACTGATTTGCCTTAAAAGGGAGAGGCAGACAGTGGCACAGGCAATTTCATATTGCTCTCCACTTTGGCAGACAGTCTTCCTGTGCTTTGTGAGGTGAGTAAAGACAACATTTGATCTGCAAGATGAGTGAAAATCAGAGTCGAGATATGATAAAGTAGAACTCACCAGCTTTGTCCTGCATGTCTAACTGTGTCCTCCACACTCGAGGATGTGGCAAGTATGGAGGGAGAATACCCTTTTGGTAGTCAGACTCCATGGGGTTAGCAGCTTGGGTTGCAAGGAAGCCTTCATGCCCTAGGTATTTGTCAGTAGGACAGGAACAAGAGGTAGATTTCTCTTCCACTATATCCATACCCTTTGAGGAGAGAACAACTCTTTACACAGTTCCTTTTCCTGATAGATATTCTTTCATCTAAAAAAGCATGAATTAGCTTCACGTGAATAGTCGTCTTTGATACTTCCATATATGTAAAGGGTCAAAGAGATTTTTAGGTAGGCAGGGTACAAGCTTTCTGCACGTGCTGCAGACAATCAAGCTATCTACTGCAATTCAGCTACCAGAAAAGGGAAGAACATTGCAGAAAAAATGGTGGAGAGAGAAAGGCAGGATGATGCATTGAAACAGAGCTTAATCCAAGGCTTGCATCCAGAAACCTCTGGATTTGGGACCTGTGGTTCAGATTGGGTTTACTCAGATTTCCTTTCATCTTTTCAGCCAAACCGAAGTCCTGAGTTTTCATGTATATGAGCGCTAGATAAGCAGTTTGTATTTCTGTCCCATTTCTTGCAATACCAAAAGAAGGAAGATAGGAAAGTACTGCCAGGAAGAGGTGGGAGGAGCAGAGCTACTGAGGGGAACACTACTCCTCTGTGGTATCATCATCACTACCTGACTTTCCTCTACTGCTATTTTCAATATTAAACATGACATTTGCATATATAGAGAAACAGAACCTGTTTCTTTCACCTTTAGTTATGTATATAGAATCTTCTAGCTCTGGCATTTCTGCTCTTAAGATTTATTTTGTATCAAGTCTTCCATCTGACTGCTGCATCAGTTTCTCAGTCCTCCATCTAATTCTTTCTTGTGTTTAAGTGGGAGATGCTCTTTAGCTATTCCGTGAGCACAGCCTAACATTGTCCAAGTTAAGAGCATTACAAAGATGCTAGCTTAAATCTCCAGGAAAACTGAGGTTTGGTGCACAAGATGCATTCTTCAGAGCAGTAATGAGAAGATTCTTGTCCTGACTCATCATTTTGGCTGCATGTTCATACTTCTTGTGGTGTGGTTGTGTTTTGGGGTTTTTTTCC
>WEIS01072850.1:192-13326 GCA_013389965.1 Todus mexicanus | reverse complement strand
CAGGGCAGGGCAGGGCTGAACCCCCCAGGGCTGAGGGGAGCAGGAAAAGCGCTCACACCAAGGGCCTGCTGCGTGTCAGACTAGTAAGGACAGAAATAAATACAAAGGGAACAAACTTCGTGACACGGTGGTCGGAGAGGACAAGATTATAATTCGGAAGAAACTTAGAACGTGCGGGGAAGAGAATCTCTGCATCCTGCAGAGCCCCGGTCCCGCTCCAGGGTTAGCCCCCGGAGGCTGTAGCTGGTTTAACCCCAGGCTGCTCTGTGCATTCTCAAGCTGTGCAGATGGAGTTTCCCCAGTGGCCCAGCTTCATCCCCGCACCTCCAGCCCCTCTGCGGCTCCCTCGGCGTGGGCAGCCCAGCAGGTGGAGCCGGCTCCTCACCCGAGCAGCCTCCCAGCAGCGATTCCAGCCCCCGCGCTTGGTTTCGCCGGTTAGTCTTTAAGCCAGACGACTTGTTCTGGATTGCGCTTTTCTTTAGGTAGTGATGCATTGATCGATCCAGGCCCTGGCGTTTTACCGGCTTGCATTTCCCCCACTCGCCTGGCCGAGGCTCTGCTGGTGCGGACGGAATAGCACAGATAGGAAACGCGAGGGACTCTCGCCAGAGTGAGGACACCCACGAGAAACGGGGATGAAGCTCGACTATAACTTCAGGGGACTTATTACTCAGGAGAACCAGTCACACCATCCCGTCACGCATGGAAGGAATGATGTGTGTTATCCTTCCACATTTCAGTTAACAACCCTGCAGAAGGTCTATCCAAAGTGTTACATGGTGATTTAAGGTGAGTTCACCTTCCTGGTGTCTGTTTCAGGGATATTGTTCTTCACGTTCTTCTAAAGCAAGATAAAGATGAACTTCCCCAGTTCAAGAAAGCAGAATAGGATTTCTATGCAAGAAAAGCAGAATAGGATTTCTTTGCAAGAAACATTTATTTTTTAAACAGTGTTCTTTTCTTAGAAAGCAGCTCTTCAAGTCACGTTCCTTTGTCCACAGTGTCTTTGGCATATTTTCCTCCTAGAACTTTCTCGCTGAGTGGTATAAAAATGTCATTTATTTTTATTTTTTTTGTACAGAAAAATAAGTTTTCAAACCACAAATTAATTAATCCCCCAAAGTATTAAATAACATACGAAAAAACTTTTAGCAAATCCCGTACATACACTGATGGGACAAAACCTTGTTGTATAAGTGCATGACAATGATATATACACATTTTTAGCTTAGTTAAGTTAGTGCTTCGAAGTTATCGAGGAAGCTTTACCAAAAAAAGCCAGACACACGGCTGCGGTGTTACCAGAATTTGTCACACCATTGGTAGAGTCAGACAATGTATACGATACATTGCGTTGAAAAACTTCGGCCCGAATACGCAAACCCGTGACTCGTTTTTATGCTTCCGAGGAGTTTGCACAAAGACGGGACTTTACACAATTACACAGTAAAGTCGCTTTCCAGAGCTCAGGGAATTCTGAACTGAGCATGGTGATCGTGATCCCTTAGTTGAAGACACATCTACCAGTAGAAGCAGCGTCGTGTGTGTTGGAAACCAGAACGCAGGGTGAGAACCCAACAGCAAAACGTGACGCCCTTCCCGTGACACCCTTCCAGAGGCGCTGACCATGTCGCTCATTCCACAGCAGCGTTACTGTCGTGAGCAAGCTCAGAGATCAGCCTTATTTTTCTTATTTCTGTGCAGTGTGCTCAGCCGCTAAACAGGGAGTCCTTGTGCTCAACGCTTCACACGAGGGGATTCCATCCACCTGCCTTTTCCCACTTAAGAAATTTTGCAGCTGTTTCTCGCGCAGTTTTTGGGTGGGCTCTGCAGCGGACGGATGATTTTCGCTTTCTTCAAGCTGTTCCTTTTGTTGATGTTGCTGGTTGTGAGGGAGTAGGAGCGTCCGTGCATCATCCTGGCGTTAAGGCCGTTTGCCATGGAGAACGATTTGAGGTGGCTTCTTAAGGCAACGGGGAGAGGGAGCTTGTCGACGAGATGCACGGGGGTGCAGGAAACTATGGCACGGCAACAGAGGTCTTGCAGGCTCAGAACTGAAAAGCAGACAGAAAACTTGGATTAGAGCAGCGCGCTTCTGGCAGCCACGTGGTAGCGCACCCAGCACTCCACATGCACACCCTGCTTCCCAGATAAACTCTCATTTCTCCTCCCACACCCTTTCCCACATACACATCATCCCAAATACCTGCTGCTGCACTTTCCTCTGTATGTCTTAATATTTAGATGACTGAGCATGTAAGTTCTAGGAAAGATACGTTCTTCCCTACCAAAGCACAACAGCTTGTGCCTGCAGATATATGTTTGTTTGTTTGTTTGTTTGTTTAGAAAGTGAATTGTACAGGACTCCTGATTCTTCTCTCTTAATGTTTTTGCATCAGGGTTAAAGTTTCTGAAAATGCTTTTCTATGAATGCACCCTAAGCCTTAGCTAGGACTAAATGTGTGCCTCACTTACCCTTGTTCGGCCTCCAGAGCCTGTCCATTCCATGTCTCATCAGCACGATCCTCGCTAGCTCCGTAAAGGACTCGGTAATATTGAAATTACAAAGTGGACTGACTTCAAAAAAAGTCATGCCTAGCCTCTCGGCATAGGCTTGTGCTTGTTCAGTAGACACTTGGCGCTTGAAGGCTAAGTGAAGGCGGTTTCCAACCAGGATTTTTGGTACACCAGGAGCATGCTGAGCAAAGAGAAACAAGGAAATATTCATAGTGGTGCTTCCATTTCCCCTGCCCTCAATTAAAGCAAACAAGACTTTCATTTCAAGATTTCAAGACTTTAAAGTAGCAGATTGGACCAGATGATCTCTGGAGGTACCTTCCAGCTTTAGTTTTTCTATGATTGTCTGATCTAAAAGCATCCCTTCCCCGGAGAAGCCAGGCTGGAACAGATGATGTGGCAAATCTCTAGCAAGAGTGGGACTACAATATGAAATCTTTGCCCTCCATATGCTTCCCATCAACACCTTGAAAGAAATCAAACACTTTAGCCGATACGTTTCCAGCTTTCTACAATTATAAACACAGAAAGAAAATGGTAAACTTGGCTTCTTGGATAACTCCGTAGCGAGCACTGCCTGCAAATGCCAGTAAAACCAGCAGAAAATACCATCAGCGGCCACTCTTAGTCATCTGTTACAGACTAGGGACGCTCTGGGATTGCACCTTACCTCATCTATTTCTTTTATCCATCGATCGATTCCATCAAATGACCAACGATTTGTAATATCATACACTAGGATTACTCCCTGTATTAAAAATAAAACCACATAAATTAAAAAAATCAAGTTTAACAGAGGCATAACAGAGAATAATACTATCTGACAGTCCTCCAGTTCTGAAATAACCGTGCAAGATGCTGAGGAGCTTCTCAAGGGAGCAGAACCCCAGCGCCCTGTGCAACCGAGCCCCATCTCTCCGGGTGGGTTACAGATCAGCTAAGGGGCAGAAACCCTGGCTTCATTTTAGGATCTGATGTATCAATAAATATTTCTTTTCGTAGTGGCCAAGTTTGGTTGATCATACAACGCATGATCAACACATGAACAACATAGCACAAGTCTGGGGAAATCTGTATTTACAGTCACATTCGGTTGCTTGGTGATTCAACGCTCTGCGGAATTTTGCAACATAACAGATGGAATTTATCAGGAGCAATACTTTAAAATCTGAAGCCATGATGATGTTTAGTGTGTCCTTTTTTTCTAAGTCATTCACTTACGAGTCATTACATAATATTTTAGACTGTGCTTGTATTTTTCACATGACTGGGCAGTTTAGCATTACCGATTTCTCTGACTTGGCACATGGTTTTAAAAAGCAGTATTCGCTTTTGCATGATCAGAGTGAGAGAACGTGTCTAAGTTATGGAGGTAGCCAACAAGAAAGCGTAAGAATATGCATCACTGTATTTTACCCAGATTCAACTTCAATCTCATGACTGAAGTTCCCCAAAAGAGAATTCTGTCCCTTGTTATTTCCCCATGTTTAATGTTATCCTCAGACTGTTAGTGAATCCACGTGCAATCGACACGGGAGCTACAGAAGCCATCGTGACAGTTTGATTTCGTTCATCCAACAGCCGTTGCTTTGCTTACCTGAGCACCTCTGGAGTAAGACCGAAAGATGGTGCAGAATCTCCCTTGCCCTGAGGTATCCCTAAACAAAATAAATGATGTATAGTTTTAAAAGAAGCAGGTGGCCTCCTCCATCAGGAGTTCAGCTAGACGAACTCGGCAGCTCTCCCGCCAGCGATGCAGGAGCAGCACTAATGCATACCAACTGTGCTTGCTCACAGTGCTTTCCTCCCCCCGGCATTCTGTCTTTTCCTTTAAAGTCCTCAGATTTCTCAGGGTAAGAGGACAAGAGCTCCAAACTACTCTTGTGATTGCTCTTGGAAAACAAAGGCCGTTACTCCAGTGTACATGTGCTGCTAAGCTGTGCAATTTAGTTCAGCTTGAGGAAAGATTCTGTTTTCACAGCAAAAGAAAAGTAGGAGGAAACAATAACTATCACCAGGGAAACTAACGGGAAAACACTGAATTCTTGATTATCAGCAATAATTCATCACGAGTCCATCCTGATGAGGGCAACCCTACAGAGTCATAGACAGCAGAGATTTTGAGAAAGCAAGCACCGAAAGAACCCAACCAACCAAACCACACAAATCAAATGTGTAGTGAAGAACATAGTGAGAAACAAAATTCCAGAAAGCCTTTCTGAGGTCGATTACAGATCTCCAAAAGCATGGCACGTATTGCTGGCTACGGTCAAATTTTAAGGAGTCCAAAGAACATTTTTGCCATTCCCAAGAAGAATTTAAACATCTCCTTCCTGGCTGCTTCTCAGATAAGCTTTACGTGGTATTTTTGCAAAGCTATATAAAGTGGAAGGCAAAAGAAGAAAAAGGAAGCAGATGAACAAAATCTCAATTAATGAAGGTACCATAAGGCAGAGTACTTTTGCCCGTCGCTGCATTCAATATTTGAAACATGAATTTGAAAATCATAAAGGCAAATACAATCAGCGAAGAATAAATTTAAAATAACTTAGCTTTGATAAACAGGAATGTCACTCCAGTAATTAAAGAGGTTTCAAACAAAAATTAAAACCCCCCAAAATTTATTTTAAAGCTGGAATGGCCCAGGATTGCTCTTTCTAGGAGAAAAAGGATATAATTGTAATAATTGATTTTCTCCTCCAATTCTCTACTCTATCTGAACACTGCTTGTTCCTAGAACCTCTCTGATTTATCCAGATTATGGTTCTTCAAAAATTACACTCCATCTCCTTGCTCTGCACTGACCTTACTTCTCCTTCTTTGATGCTCTGAGTTTAGGGAAATAATGTATCCAAGAGGCAGTAATGTTGCTGCATTTTTCAAGGTATATCATGGGCTGAGTATTTCCAAATGAACCAGAAGATGGACATCATTAAACCTCCTTAACACAAAAACACCCTGATGGACCGAATACTTGACCCTACAGGAAAAACATTTGTTGTAAAATCATTTTCTTTGTTCTCGACATGTTTTGTAAAGATCAAATCCCATCAGGCTGCTCTTCCTCAGGTGGCTAAACACATCTGAAGCATAAGGGAGATCTCCTGCCATGAGGAGCTGCATGTTTGTGTCTTTGAAATATAAATTATGAGGGAGGGTGGAGCTCACACTTACCAGAGCTGTAGCTTGATTCGTCGGCCATCCAGAAGAATCATTGTAGTCTTATAATCTATACCTGTGGGGGAGACAGTCATGCAAATCTGAGAGCAGCTTGCAGGCGTACAACGTACACACAGGCAGTTAGAGATTTCAAAGAAGCTGACCTTAAAAAGAGGCATTTGTCATTAGTACTCCAGGAAGCACATGCGGATAAGAACAACTTGTTCATATAAAATTACAACGACCTTTTGTATTACTTAAGCTTGCTCCATTCAGAGCAGATGTCTCAGGTTCGCTTCAGGTTGATAAATGATCTGTTTTATTCATTATCACGACAGTATAGATGCTTAAAGAGTTCTAACTCTTCCAACAAAAAAAGGCAGAAGTAGGTTTTTGCCTTTTCTCTCACACATACATTGCAGACTAAACACTGTTCTTTTCCTCTGTTCCCCAGCTTTACTGCCTCTATTATTCCTTCCTTATCAGCTCCAACTCATCGGCAGCTCTTATATCCCATATATGTGTCCCCCTCATAGAAAAGCAGCAGATGGTGCTTGCCTTTTATTTTCCAGCCTTTCCCATCTTCCTTGATAACAACAGCCTTCTCTGCCCAAGAGACCGACATGTGCAGTTAGTGTCCAGCAGAACACAGGGCAAGGAATAAATGGAACCTGCTTAACGTGGCCAGGTGTTGTTGCTGAGCTACAATATCTCTTGTGGACGAGCTGCAGAAGCACCGCAGCGTTTGAGGGCAGTATCACACATGGATACACACACACACATCACCTCGGCTCACACCTTTACTATACACTTCATAGTCTTTGCAAAAACCCTTCGGTGCTACATCACACTACCTTTTCACTGCTCACCTGACATGCCCCAGGAAGCAATTAAATGATGTAAAAATATGCTCGACTTTAGCATTGCTCTTTTCTTGGGGAAAATGGGTGTGTTAGTGTCAATTAGAGTAGGTAAAATTAATCAGAAGTAGTTGTATAGCTGCAGTTGACCCCTGAAAATATCCACCACCGTGTCAGGGTCAGTGGTTTATCAACATTGTGCTTCAGTGCCGCATCCACAAATTGCTTAATTATAAACATTAAAAGAAAGAGAGGCTTTCATTTTATTACATGTTATTTTAGAAGTGTGCATTCAGTATTCACGCTGTGCAGCCAAGCAACACAGTTTCACTGGTAAATGCGTTTTTCTCATGTTTTCTTTGCTGTGTCACAGTTAACTTCTTGAATTGAACGTTTATTCAGAGAGTCCTTCAAATGAACTTTAAAAAGCATGAGAACTAGCTCTGAGAAACGGACTGAAATATAATGAGATTTGTACCTTGGGAAAGAGAGACAGGCTTTGTTTCCTGAGCATAGGCAAAACAAGGGGGTAAGAAAAACTCATTGACATGGAAAAAAACGCTTGCAGAAGAGTGACCTAATTACTAGTAAAGATTTCAGCACATCTTCACCAGAGGGACAGGGCTGACAGCGCTGGAGAGGATTCTCTCAGTATAAGATCCATTACTATGGGCAGCAGCAACATCCAGCACGAAGGAGTTAATCTATAAATCAATGTTTGCATTGATAAACATAAATGCTCACCAAATTATTTTTTTTTTCTGTATTTAAGGGAAAAAGAGAAGCTTGAAAGTTTAATAAGAAAGTGTATCGACTGCTTATATCACTGTCTCAAATAACAAGTACAGCACATCAACAACACATGAGAAGCTGCCTCAGCTGCAAGCACAACTCCGGGCAGACACCCACCCTGCAGGAGCCTTGCCCTTTGCCTGAAAACATGATTTATCCGCAAGTTAACAGCACGGCCTTCCTGTCGTTCCTCCAGCAGAGTATTGCTCAGCGCTGCTACCAGGTGGCACGAAGAGCTCCCTAAAGCAGTTCCCTGAGTCAGTTACCGCCATTTCCCTAAATAAACAAGAGGTTTAAAACTCTCTGGCATAAATAAGCAGATGCAGAAAAGGAAGCCTTGCCCACCTCCTTTTTCATACACAAGGAAAGGAGTTTGTAAGGCCGGGTCTGGAATCAAGAGCGGGTGTTAAATCCCAAACAGAAGTTACTGCAAAGGAACCGCTGTCAGCTGCCCCAGCTCCCCCTGCAGCCAGAGGCAAAGAGATGCTTCATTTCTGTTCCTTCTGAACTTCGCACCACACACACTATCCTGCTCGAATGGTGTTAGTCACATGGAAGATGCTATCTGAGCCACTCCAAATTGGAGCCCATTGGATGAAAACAACCAGAAACCCAAACTCACAAAGTTACAACCACAGGACCCTACTCCGTAGAAGGAGTTACGGATGCGCTACCCCAGGAAATGTTCTACTTACAATCAGAACAATTCCTTGCCCAGAGATCAAGATGCCACTATCCAACGCAGCTATCGCCAGGTTTGAGCCTCAAGACAACTCATTTGTACACAACTATCACCAATTTCTCCTCCAGAATCGACACTGGGAGGGCTCTGAATGCTTTTATTACACAGCACGATGCATCAATTCCATTTCTTTTCTGTAAGATACCTGTTGTAACATAGATACTAAATCATATAGTGACACAACTTCTTTAGTACACTTTGCTGATTTCTTGGCTTATTCTTGGCCAAAATTTTTCCTGTGGACCTAGTCAAGGTGATCCTGCTCTGGCAGGGGGGTTGGACTAGATGATCTTTCGAGGTCCCTTCCAACCCCGAACATTTCTGTGATTCTCTGAAATAGCTAGCAGTCAAAAGCTTTCATACCAACATTAGCAAACCATTTTTACTTCTGTATTGTATTGGCTGACACTAGTAGGTTAAACCGGCTTTAAACTTTGTAAGCTGAAAGAGATTTAAAACCGACAATTTTTGAAGGATAGTTGCACTGTAACACTACTAAAAATATTTTTATCTATGAATTGATTTGACTCGTCGCATGTTTTTTTATCATTTCTAGCAGCAGTAGCAACTGCTAAACATCTGCCCGATTGGAAAGCCAAGAACAACAGAGGAGTGTTCAGCGACCTGGCCACAGCCCTACAGAAAGGAGCACTTGCAGTTCTGAGAGCACGGGCATCTCCCAGAGCCAGAAGCCAGGAGGAGCTGCCTGTTACCCAGCCCCTGGTAAGGAAGAAGGTGGCAAGAACCAGAGCGAGGACAGAAGGCGAGCTTCAGAAGTAGTCCTGCTGTGATATGAAGGTCAGATAAGCAAGAAGATCAGCAAGCCAGAGGCACCGTGATGGTAAGTCACGCGTTCTTAGGAAATACATTTCCAAGCTGCCACTTCATTTCTATTCCCTGCAGGATAATTCACCTGAGTCACATCAACATCCAGCTTCTCTACTCCCACTCTACAACCTGATGAATACATCCTATTCTCAAGTAGGAGTATGTCAGGAAAAAAATCTCTTGACACAGCTGATTCTAGTCTGGCTGCAAAGAGAGGGAGCTGAATTCTTCTGATCATTCCAGCTCAGATCAGAGACAGGTTCAGGGCCATGCCAGCTTCCATTTCCCACATAAGCACCAAGCTGACAGGCAAAAGGACAAAGGCAAAGCTGAAAGGGACAGCAACACCAGGCATTTCAAGCTCTTAGCTCACTGCAGAAGTGAGAATTGAAGTATCTTCTGTCTTTAATTCAGGCTCTTATCTATAGATTGGGAAAGACACGCACACAAAAATCTCCCCAATGTATTTACCACCAGTTTGGGGAGGCTTATTTTCATTTATCAGCCAAAGTGTTCTAGTTCTCCAGCAGTGTTAGGAAGTAGTCAAATCTAGAAACCACAAGTTAAAATAAAAAAGTTATTATAACAAAAAAATATAACCACAAGCAAAGTCTTGGGACACTGAACAGACCAGGACATTGAAACTGTGCACTGAAAGAACATGTTCCATCATTTCAGAAATTCTTGAAAACATCAAACATGCAGAACAAACCCTGCCTTACACTACAGAATTCATTCCAGCATCCCGTGCTACTGCTCAGCTTTCCCGCAGGGTGAAATACCTCCACTAGTTTATCTACAGTTAATGAAGAGGCACAGACCATGTTTAGCAAACACTGACACATCCCACACAGGGAACGGACATCCATCATTCTGCTAAAAGACATACCGAGCATAGGAAATTAGTGCTGCATAGCTGGAGGATACACAGCTGAGTAAACCTGGCACTGTGCTTTGCGCCACAGACCAGAAACTGCCGCCAGTCGCTCGTGTTTAGCCACACACATAATACAAAATAGAACTTTTTTTTTGTCTGATGTGCATAAGACAAAGCTGAAAAATATCCTGCGACCAGCTGCTGTTTCTCAAAGCATCTTACGGGGTTCTCAAAAGATTTTGCAGAGATGGATTCAGAAATTTCCTTATTCTTCAGCTATTACATGGAGAGAAGCAGTTGATAATACAACCTGAACGTCTCTGCAATTAGCATTTGCCATTGATTAAGAATCAAAACAAAAAGTCTTTTGCCGTGAATCATCAGGAACAGCACGAAACTGTAACAATGAGACCAACAGATGTGGATTGTGCTGTTGGAGAAATGAAATGGCCTTCCAGCACATTATTCACTCATTTAGTAAGACAGAATAGCTTTGTTTGGATATGCAACCAAAATGGAACTCTATACGAGAAAGGGGAGAAAAATGCTCCTAAATCTAAAAAATTAAACTTTGAAGGAAACCAGAAAAACCTCCCAGTGCTGAATCCTTTCATGTGGGTGTTTTTTCATAAAAATTCTTTTCCCAAAGCCACAAATGGAAACTAAAGAACCTGAAACAAGTCACTGTCCTTGCTGAAGGGCTTGGATTGCTTAAAGCTAATTGATCTGTAATGGATTTTGTCCTTCGCAAACACAGAATTAACAGATAGAAAACTGAAAGGAATATTATTGAGCCCAGGAATGTAGTAAGGTTCTCCCAAATACATTCAGCTGTTTGGTAACAGCCGCAGTAAATAGGAAGCCATCTTCTGCAGCCTTTGCCATACTATCGCTTATGCTTCACTGACCGCACCACATTCATGTCAACACTGATCATTTTAAGGCTTCCTGTGAATTTCTGCTTCTCGTGAAGCATATAGCAGCGTTATCTGCCCAGACATTGCTTACGAATTTAGTTTGGCCTTTCGATAACTATTAGTGCATATAACGAGGAGGCTGTCACTGAAGTTGCTGACATAGTTATTGTGGGAACTTTAATCAAGAACTGGCTGCCCTTGAAGAAGAGACACCCTGGAAAACATCTAAATCAGATGGACTTGGGGATTATATTGGTTTTGTATAGTTAGGATACTAAAAATGACACCCACAGGTGAAAGAGAACCTTGCCCAGGTGAAGACCCTTCTCCTGAGCACGCGCAGTAGTGGAAGTGTGGAGTCAGCAGGGTTATAATTGTATGGAAATCACTGACCAGTCATTGGAAAGAGGGTGGGCTTGGACATTACCAACTTTGTAGGTTTTGTGTATAAATGTAGCACAGAGAGTCTCCTTGGGTGTGCTTGAGTCATGGGAAACCACTGAGCACCCAGGCTTGTGCAACACTGAAATAAATCAGCAACATCTCTCCAGAGTGTGTGAGAAATTGGACTCATCGCACACCGGGTGATAAATCTGCTTTTTCAGACAACAGTAGCGTAGCAAAGCTTCTGGGTTTTGTGATGGGTCTCTTTAGGGCAGAATCCTTCAGCCATTTATGTTGCGTTCCACCAAAGACAATGTTTTTTACACCAATAATCTTTTCTCTTTGGCTTAATTATTGCGATTCAATGATCCACAGTGTGACTAACAGCCAGTCGTTGAGCTCTGCGGCCGTGAAAAACTCACTGACTCACTTGAACGAAGTTTGGAGCAATGTAGTACAGACCAACCCACTGGGCAGATTGTGATGATACGACAGAGTAAAATCCAGATTTGTCCCTTAAAATTTTTCATAGGAATTGGATGTTAGCCTAATATTTTAATAGTTTGGAGCTTGTTCTGCATTTGCTTTGGATCTGTGTTTCAACTGCAGTAGGTTATAGGAGAGTGGAGAAAGAAAACCAGGGGGAAAACCCCAAGAACTTTAAGACTTTAGAGCTGTGCTTTACCAATTCAGCAATGAAAGATTTTACTCAGTGGTGCTTGTCTTAGAACTGCTCCTAAACCCAACCATTTTTATACCAGAGAAAGCGCAGCGTACATGACTCCTCATCTTCGAACTTGATGCTCTGTTACAGTTTCTCTCATAGATACTGTGAGAACTAGTTTTGTTGCTTTTCCTTACTCCTCTTGATGTGTCCTGTCTTTAAAGTTCAAGGCATTTTTGTTCTTTGTAGATAACTGATGTCAGATTAGAAGCTTCCAGATTTAATTAAACCAGAATCTAACTACTTTATAATAACAACAATTATATTGCACCATTCCAACTCCCTGCCTCCATGGCCTGACTTCCCTCCAGAGATTTCAACGTTAAACACCTTCTCCTGCTGTCATTCTCTCCATCGGTTTGTCCAAATTAACCACTCAATAATAGTTATCTCAGACACATACTAATGTCTCCTTCCTGTTGTCTGTTTCTATGCCAATAATTATTAATTCTATGCTCACTCACTGCAGGGGGGTTGGACTAGATGACCTTGAAAAGTCCCTTCTAACCCAAACTATTCCACAATTCGACAATCCTCAAATATACATATTGTGTCCACAAATATATATATATATGTTCAGTGGGATTGTGGGCCTTTGTTTAACAGAGTCCATTCAAAATATCCTTCAGGTTCAAAGACTAGTGAATGCACTTTGAAAAAACAGGTTTAGGTTTCAGGGAGTGCTTAGAACTGTTTCCTCATACATATGATGACAATTCCATGGTCCCATCGCTTCCCACTTTAAGCTTCCTCAGCTATCTAGCTTTTCATGTACACATTAAGGTCTAACGTTTCTCCTCAGAACACATTTGTAACTCTTCCAAGCATCTTTGACAAGAGACTCAACTTCCAATTCCCTTCAATTCTTGCTCACAGCAAATGGATCCACAGCATCCGGCGGATTCAACATCCAGCTAAGCTTTAAAAGCTGAGCTCCGCATTCTCAACATCACGCTGCAAAGTTATAAACTCTTTGCAATAAAACTGGGCTATGTCTTTTGATATGTAAGCACGAAGGTCAGGTTAGGGGACAGTCATATCTGCCTTCTGCTTGCATTTCAGAATAATCATCACTTCCCAAATCCCAGTCTTTTCCATCACACTTAATTACTGCAATAAAAGCCATCTGCTTGAAAAGCACAGATTGCCTACTCAGATTGAAAGAGAGACACTAAAATTTTAGTTCTAGACTTTATTCTTCACCTCATTAATCACGCCATAAACCACAATTACAGAGTCTCGCAGATAATTCACTCATTTCAATGATGTGACAATTTTCCCATTTCTAAAAAGAAGCTGTTTGTGTCAGGAAGCTCAGCTTTATATTTCGCTGT